>VZTD01001045.1:4496567-4640324 GCA_013397725.1 Rhagologus leucostigma
CCATGCCCCTACTCCCGCTCCTGTCCCAGCCCTTACTCCCCACCCTGACACCTGAGTCCCTGATCCTGCGCCCTCCTTGTTCCCTTGTCCCTGTCTCTCAGCCTCAACCCAAGTGTCTCTGCTCCTATCCCTTTATCCATCCTTTTGTCCCTCTGCTCCATCCCCTGCCCTTTAGCCCTGTCCCACTGTCTCTCCCCCTGTGCACCTGCCCCATCCCCTTTTTGTCCTGCTCCTCTGCCCCGGTCCCTGTCTCTTTGCCTCAGCCCCAACTCTCGCCCTTTTACCTCCGCCCCTGTCCATGTCCCAGCCACAGCCCTGCCTCTGCTGTACCTGCACCCACTGCTGAGGAAAAGTGAGATTTTTACTTAAACCTTCTCCACTTCCATTTCAAAATGATACACATGCACGCGCATCCCCAGAGGTGGGTCGGGCAGCTCTGGTGGGGGAGAGGGCGAGTGGGGCAATATGAGAGTCCCTGGGGAGTGCAGGTCCCTGGGAGAAGGCTTCAGCTCCCTGAGAGTGTGTGCCCAGGCCCCTTATCCCAGCAAGAGGGGCAAACCCAGTGAAGACCAGAAAGGGAATGAGAAACTGAACATAAAATACTGGCAAGTTCAGCAATTCACAAGAACATAGATTTGTAACAAAGCAGGACTGACAGAGGGACCACAGCATCAGGAGATGGGAGCAAATCCACAACGGTTTAAAGCATCCACCACGCTGCTACTGGATCCTGTCCAATGGCCAGAGACAGCCGGGGTGAGCGGTAGTGACATGATGTAATTGGAAAGGAGAGCCTACCTGCCAGCATTTTCGAAGTGTAAAACTGGCAGAGTCCAGGGGCTCCCTCCTGGATTGGTTTCAGTGCCAGAGGGAAAGGTTCCCTCCACCAAGGCGCAAGCCACATGGATGGCACCACGCAGCTGCCCTACGTCCGTGCAGGCTGCTTCCCTGGCCCACCTCCCACCCAGCTGATGGAGAGCCCGTCCGCAGTGGCCCGGGGGACATCCTTGCCATCTGCCCAACCTGCCTTTTCCACTGGCTCTGCACTGAGCCCGAGTTCACTGCCACCAGCAAAACTTTGCCGTGTTTCCTGTCTTACTGGGTGGTGCCTCACTAGGGATGGAGTGAGGTGATGTCCCTCATCAGCCTGGATGGAGAAATGCACTGCCTTTGCAGCAAAGACAAAAGGCACTGGTGGTGCACAGCGTAGGGGATGGAACACCTGTCCCACCACTGGCTGGTGGGTGTCCCTGGCCCCTGCTGTGGAAACTGGGCTTGGCAGCAGCTGGTGAGGAGTCAGTTTGGCTCTGAGACTTTGTTCTTAGGGGGTTTATTTGTTTTTCAGCTTTGGATATTTGTTTGCTTTTGTGGTTATTTTTTAACATCTGTGCCTCCTCCGTATATTTCAATGCTTCTAAAAGTGACAGACTAATAATGTAACTTCCTCATGCCAAAATCTCATGCAAGCAAAAGCTGTGCGGGCTCACTGGTGAAACCACTGCCAGCGGGATGTGTTCTCCCTCATGCACTCCTGCTTGCCTCCAGCACAAGCTCGCCAGCGAGGCCAGGCCATGCCAGAGGGGCTTCGGCTGAGCAAATACATCCTGGCTCGTGCCTGCTCTGCCCAGCAGCCATGGAAAGTTGGCCAGTCGTTTTGGAGGAGGCTGCTAGACATAGCCAACTCTTGTAAAAAAAGAAAGTGGTAGGGAAAGTGGGTGATGGGGTCCCACTGCTGTAGCAGGAGGGGGTGCCATCCGTCTCTGTTGGGATGCTACTGTACCAGTTTCCAGCAATGCCTTTTCATTTTTTTTTTCAAGAGATAATTCCCTAAATAATCTTGGGACCATGGGATAGCTAATCTGCCATCAGATTTTGGGGCTCAGACTAGCACTTCCTGAAGTCACTGGGATTGGGATAGGGCCCATGGTGATGAATTGTACACAATTTTCTTTGTTTGCAGCTGCTTAGTATCCAGAGCAGCCAGGATTGTTAGTGCAGCCAGCACACCTCTTTCTTCTAGGAGACATGTGTGTCACTTACCAAAAGGGACAGTCAGTAATAGAAGGTGAAAAAGAAACAACTCCACTTGGAAGACTTTTGCCTCTCTTTGGTAGCCTCCATCCTCCATTTCTTTGTGTTATGCCTTCCTCTCTCCTTTCTCCTTTGTTTCTTACACTTTGAAAAGATCTCTAACCTCTTCTTCACTGGGCAGAATGGGGAAGTCTCACGGTCATGGCCTGCCATCTCATCCATGCTCTGTTGGCGGGGAATCCAGCAGACACCCTAGACTGTTGATATTCAAGGACACAGGATTCAAAGGGAGTGTTAGGGACCTCAAATCCCATTTCCTGCACCATCCAGAAATAATGTAACAGACCTTCAGTCCAGACAAGACACCTGCCTTCTCAGACCCTGCACGCCTAGCTCAAAAAGTGCTTCCCGAAATTCTCTTGCACATTTCAGGCTCATCTTTGCATAGAAGAGTGATGCTAGTGGTGCCCATCATCAAAAAACAGGCTGCTGCAGAACCCACAAACCCCACGATTTTGCAATGTCCCTACAATAGCAGGAAGACATTTGCTGAGACATTTGCAGGGAGCCAAAGCTATGACCAAGCCCTGTGCATTGGGGGAAAAAAGAAGAAGAAGATTCCAGACTCTGCCAGTCTTTCCCTAAAGGAAAATTTATTCATAGCCCCAGCTCCAGCACAATCTCACTGATACAAGCATGATTTACCCGTAACTCACCCCAAATCCTTTCCTGGTGTGGAAGATTTTGCTATGACCCCGAGGAGCACCAGCACACCCCACTCAGCCCCTGTCCCTGAGCACCTCCAACATTGCTGGGCGTGGAGGGAGCCTCCCACCAGGCTGTCCCCATCATCTCACAGCGGGCCAGCCATGTCCCAGTGGGTTTTTGCATTGGCTTCATATCCCCTCACTGCTCTGAGTAAATACAGTACCTGATTTTTGAAGGTGAGGAGTTTATGAAATATCTTTGGCCAGAATTTTTCATATCTCTCCCACTGACAGCAAGGCTAAGATATTATTATTAATAACATCAAAACAACTATTTAAGAAGAGTGTCTAAGACCAGCCCGCCCGGAACAGAAATAAAAACTTGTAAAAATTGTAATAATCTTTATTTTCTCTCTTCTCTGATCCAAGTTCTTAGTCTAAGTTACAACTATTCCCTGTGAGAGGCAGGACCTACCTAATATTGCACCATGGAGGTTACCACGAGCTTTCACCCCTCATGAAGTATGTTTTTTAACACAGAAAACAACGAGGAATAAATTGAGATGAGAATTGAGTAAAGACTGTTGTCTGTAATGGAGAATGCAATAGGTGGAATGTAAATAATTACTTAGGAGGTACAGGCCTCTTTCAAGCATGAGTGGTGGTGGGAAATCACAGCACAGATGGACATGGCTGCAGTCCATATTAATTTAAGGAAGTGATTATTCAGGCAGTAGAGCTGCTCACTTCATTCAGGGAGGGAGCTCACATCCCAAAAGCAGCATTGAAAAACATTAGCAGGCGAGTAGCTGCTTTATTAACGTGGCCACAGCAGATAATCTTGAAAAGATATGGGCAGGTTGGGGAACTATTAAGTACCATGGAGCAATAAGGGGCTTTGTCCAAGCTCCTTGGGTCTGGGTAAAGGCTTTTGTGGAAGAATGTAGAAAAACACTCTCGTCACTGTCACCATGTGGAGAGTCCTGATGCAAATCTTGTCCCCTGCTTTCAGCAGCTTTCTACGACAAAAATTAAGGAAACTGCCTAGGGTTTCTACATAATCAGCTGCAAATAAGAAAGAGCCATGGAGCACCAAACTGCACATATCATTTATCCATTGTGGTATAGCATGTAACATCTGAAAGCAGGACAGCAAACTGGGGCACTTTTGATTTTCTCACTCTGACGAAGATATAAAGTGGACTTTCCAGAGTCAGATTTTTCCTCCAATTCTTTATTTTCTATTCATCTGTACAAGCACTCAGTGTTCTCTTTGTGTGTCTTTCCTCTTGACAATCAGATGTACACACAAAGCAGACCTCAACGAATTGTTGAGTGGGATCTCTCCTGCCCACCACAGCAGGTGGACTGTCAATCCACCAATGTACTTTTCCTTCAGGCTGGAAAGGCCTCCCTCAGTCGTCCCAAGGTGTGTGGGGTCTCTTCATAATCCCAGTCAAGGAAAGAAATGGGGAGGATGGGTCTGACCATGCTGCAGTAAGATGGACCCCCTCTCTTTGGTCTATCAGTGAAGTTGAAGCTTCAGCGTAAGTAAAGTTTGGCTTCAGCAAAGTGGAAACCTCTGACCTGTGAATGATGGACAGGAAAATTAAAAGTAATTAATAGCTAACTGATGTCTCTTTTTCTTCCAAGACAAAGTCTTCAGTTCATGCAGCCTACTTGTTTTCTTCTCCTATTTATGCAGGGACTTACAGAGAGGCCTGGCACTCTGGAGTTGCCTTGGCTATGCCAAATAACCCTATGGGATGAATCCCTTTTTTGTGCACAGGACTTGTCACAGTCAGATAATAAGGCAGTCTTGCCTTGCCAGTTACATGAACTTTGCTCTTAAGCAGAGCCCAAGTAATTTCTAAACAAAGGCCTAAATGTGAAATTATAGGCAACTTCCATGCCTATGTTATTACGAGATCTTAATTTTTTCTAGGGTAGGAACAGTAGCAGCTGTTTGGCTGCTCCGTTTTCCAGTGGGCTGCTGGAATATGCATTGTCTGTAAACTGACATCTCATGATTTAATCTGAAAATAGAGTATTTAACTTTACACATTTTCCTCTCTCTCTTTTACTCCACTTCATTCAAATGGCTTTAAACTTGTATTTCTTTATTGCTTATTAACTTTATTGAGTTATGAATATAAAAGAGAATATTTAAAGGCTTTTCTTTTTCAGAAAGACATTTCTTTACACTGTTGATGCTCTCAAGTAGGTGAGCCTAAACCCTTAAATTTACTATTGATCTTGTAGCCATTAAAAAGAATATAGGATTTAAAAATAACTCCATACTAGAGAACAAGTATTTAACACTTTCTATTGTCTGGCTTAATAATAGCATTTAAGGGTGAATATCTTCAAAGAGCAGAAAGTTTTTGTGTTCAATATCTTATCTATTTTATGGGATTTCTTTAGAGATGTAAATCTAGAGATTTAACTCTCTGCTCATGCTTAGGAAAGTGTTATCTGTTGTTAATAAAAATCAAAATTGATGAAGAAATATGCACAACATTCATTATGGTTCTTGCTTTCATATGTTCCTAATTTGTATGATCTTTCCCTTAATGTACTGTTTTGGATGCAATACAGGCATAAGAATATACTTTCGCCCATTTCTGATCCATGGCGCTGTTGTGCCCTATTAGCACTGTGTGAGAAGCATCCCTAAGTATATTTAAGGGAATTCGACTTGGCTCTGGTTATTTACAATTCCAATGTTCGACCTTGTTTTACAAATCTGGTTTTCAATGTACATTAAATACATCTTACATAAAGAGTATTACACACAAGTATTACAAGAGCAATACACAACAAGTATTCATGTCCATGACTGCTCTGTCCTGCTATCCACTGGCTGCTCTGGTTTTCCGCGAAGAAATGATGCGTATTTAACCATGCTACATCTGCATACTGAAGTTTCCAAGGCTTTCATTAACTTGCAAATATTTTTCGTGGGTAGCCTTTATCTGAAGAATTTTTTAAATGTCAGTGGCCACAAAAGAAACTCTTAGTCCATTTTACTGCCTAATTTATCTCTCGCCTTTGCTATTCTAACTTGAGTAACCCCAAGGACCCAAGGTACACAGGGCTAACAGGCCAGGACAGTTTTAACAGCTTACTTTGTGAAGAAAAGTGGGATGTAAATCCTGTGGAAGTCTATAAAAGATACTCCTTCTGCTTTATTTAATGACCACTAAACTTCAAGAGCCTCAGAAAAGATATTCCTTCTCTTTCATTTAGCAATTGCTAAACTTGCAGAGAGCTGGAAACACATTTTACTGCAGGCTTAGAGGGCTTTCCCTAATCATATCTGTATTTAAAATGTATTTAAAATATACAATTCGTGTGAGTGCATGCCAGTGGACCTGAGCGTGGAGACGCAAGATTCAACACTTTTATCTAAGACACACAACTGCCGCCTGTGGGGCCGCAAGCATTTTGTAGGATATATTTTGTTTGCCTACTGGCTACTGCAAAAGCTGTCCAGCTGCAGCTGCAAATACAGTCCGAGCAAAAGCTGAATGCTAGTTGCATCAAAGCTCTTTAAAATACCCAGGAATTTTGCAGTATTCTGAGGAAATAACTGAGGATAAGCGGGTGCCCCACTGCCGGGCCGCGCATGCGGGAGGATCCTGTTCCCGGGCAGAGACCGGGCTGCAGGGTCCATCCCCCCGCCCCCGCGCTCCCTGACCCGCAGCCCGGTGCGGGACAGACACGGGGGTGTCAGAGCTCGTAACTTATGTGAGACCCGGTCACAGGGGCCACTGAATTCTCAGATTTGTTTTTCAGCCCACCGACATAGGGGTTAATGTGTTGCCCACCCTCAGTGACTGAGTTACGGCATTTATGCACTGAACTAAATGTCTTTTTTACAATTTTTTTTTCTTTCTGTGTTTAAAGAGGATCTTTTTAAGTGGGAGTGGGAGCCTGGCTCTGGCTTTTGACATGAACGGGCTCCCCACAGCGGCCCGGCAGCAGAGGCTGGCTGAGCAGCAAGAGAGAGGCACATGGGATGAAGGTAGAGAAGTTCCGCACAGCCCTGCAGGAGGGTTGGAGAGTGCAAAGGGACCGTGTGTGTGTGTGTGCGCTCTCGTGGGCCCTGGCGGTCAGCATTGGCTTGGCACGTGCAAGGGGCAGCTGGACGTCACCAGCAACAAGCCTGACCCGCGGAGGTGCACACGGCAAAGAGCCACCACTGTCTTTGTTCAGGAACCCTTAAAGCCACACATGCGTGGGCCCAAACCTGAAGATAATGACACATGGGCGTAATGGTATGGGTGATGCGAGATGGATGATGCTGTGATGAAAACATGGGAACAAAAAACAAATGATGGGTAACTTCTTTCTTCTTCCCAGCACACTTAATTTATTGAAATTATCTCATCAGAGCCTTGCACCTCCAGAACTGCATAGTCATACTACTTTTGTTTCATTTTATCTGCTTGCAAACTATAAAATTAGTTGTTTTTAGAGCAAGCACTATCCAAGAAATACATTACAACAATAGAACACAGGGCCAGCGTACGGTGACCATGTGAATGCAGTAAGAAAGTTGGGAATTGAACTTGCACTTTAGTTTTGAGCCACAAGATGACTTTTTCAACTGAAATGAGACTGTTTGGAAAATCAGATTCATAGGTTAATTTAAAATATCTCAATTCTTATTAGCAAATCAAAGTATTAAGATAAGCCAGAATATTATAGAATAAGCAGATAGTTTTCATTATTCCAAATCCTCCACAAGAAGTCTAGAATCCATCACTTATGAGTCAAATATTCCTCCCAGCACCCTTTAAGAAGGTCACTGAGAAGCTGCTCAGAGTGATTGTCAATGAAAATATCTTGTATAGTATAAAGTATAAAAGAGACCATTAGCACTTGTATGCCCGAGAGGAATCACAGTTATACTGCTAAGGAGTGATCCAACCATTGTAAGAAAACTACCAGGCTCCCATCTCTGCCCTGAGCTTCTCTTGGGGAAATCTGTTCCTCCATGTCTCAGTGTCACAGTTGTAACGCGAGACTGTATCAGCTGGCCCAGGACAGGCAGCAGGCTCAGGGTGTGACTGGGGTAGATACTGGGCAGTGCTACCAAGCTCCCTTTACAATAATGATATGAAGTGGTCTGTGTTGAAGTCTGTTTTGACAACTTTTAAGTGCAAAGGTGCTGCTGACATCATCCCAGTGCTCGGTGAGGTGGATCATAGGGGACGCTGAGCTCCAGATGAGGGCTTTCTGGCCAAGTTACAACCTCATTTTATGACATCTGAAAGATTTCCAGTGCCAAAAACTCTACTGCTCTCTCTTCAACAGAGAGTCACAGCAGAGGTGTCTCCCTGTGAAGGCACATCAGCTGTGAAGAGGTCTGCTTTTATCCGTCTCTTCAATAAGCTGAGCAGATCAAGTTCTCTAAGTCCACTGAGCTCCCTGCTCACTCTTCCACACCTTGGTAACCCCTCAAGAAACACTTGTCAGGGAGCAGCATCCCCAGCAGCTGTAGGTCCTCCCATTTCCTCCCTTGTGTGTGACACAAGGCGCAACAGTGTGAAGAGACACAACACTCATAAAACTGAACAGGCTCTTGGAGAGCTGCCACGGAGGGAAGGAGATGAACCTGTGAAAGTGGTATCTTAAAATACGCTGCTGGGTCTTTGTGTGTTGACTCATAACAGGTTTAAAGATTTCTGACGTTACGTGGGTGTTTATGGGGTTGGAACAAATCCTAGGGTGTACCTGTAGATCCCTGCTCATCTTTACATTTATTCTGTTTTCTCAAAGGTCATCTGAAGCTCCACAGGATGCCCCAGCCCCTCTCAGAGGACCTCGGTAACTCCAGTGCAGTTCCATTCCCAACTTCATATATCCACATATGAACTTCTGCTAGTAAATAGTAGCTCCTTCTACAGTAAAATCCGTGATCAGCCTGAGTGCCTGTATGTCCCTACAGCCCCTGTTCTGTCCATGCAACTGAACGGTCAAGGTGCGTACTGTGCCATGATCTTCTCCCTGAGACACTTCCGCTAGGTGGAAGAAATTCTCAGAGGTGTGGACTTTTTTGTCTCCAAAATTCTTTCTGAATGGACATGTGACACAAGAGCACATGACACCAGCCTGTGTCCCTAAGGAGGCAGGTGATGTCTCCAAAGTGACCAGGAGAGACTTGGTAACTCACGTATCCTCCCCCTCATGCTCTCAGGTGGGGCTGGGGGCACAGCATTGTCTCTGCCGCTTCGTGGTCACAACAGCCTTTATCAGCTGTCACAGAGGGCTCGGAGCACTGCTCCTGGCAACATTATCTGGCTCATTTCTTGGCCTTTCTCTTGCTCCTCCTTCCAGTAAGATAAGAGGAAAGGAGTTATCTTCATTAGCTGTACATACAGACTTAATTCCTCACCGCAGATCTGGAAATCCTGTGTTTCCAGGCATGGGTGTCACTCCCACACTGCTGCAGGTGCAGCTGTCCCAGAGCTGCCACTGGTCTCTGCTCGGTGACCAGCTCTGCCTGTCCACTCTGCCACCCTTCTGACTGAGTGACCAGCCACGGCACCCAGGGCTGGGAGAAAGACCAGTGGCCATCTGACCTGGAGACTCCCAACGGGATTTTTACTGCAGAGGTACCACCACCATTGCGTCCAAGTGTGAAATGAACACAGCTTTGGTTTGCAGGAGGAGGGGAAAACTCATCTCAGCCTGCAGCTGCCTTTGCCTTTGTCCTGTTATGGCTGCACATCTGCAGCTTTCCTGCAGCTGAACACCCATGTTCCCCCCAGGGAGTGGCCCAGGGGAGCATTTCCTTGGTGAAGCCAGAGTGGTTGCATCCACCTGCCAGCAGACTGGCTCAAAATTAAAGGGTGTTTGTCAAATATTTGAGAAGCCTTGAATGGAAGAAGATGTAGAAATGCAAAGCATAGTATTCGAGTTTTTGGTTTTTGTTGGGGTTTTTTTTCCCTTTGGCAAATGGCCTAGAAAAGTAACAAAAAAGAGACAGAAATGCCAGAAAGCAAACCACCTACTGTTGATTCCTGGAGATAAACCAGAACATTGTTCCAAGAAGCAGAATGCTGCTGTCATTTCTCCTGGAAGTGAAGAGAGCATCGCCCAGTGCTGGGGAGGGGGATGAGAGAGAGAGAAAGAGAAATGAGTGGTTCAGACAGACCTCTCAAAGGGGAGTCAAGGTAGTGCCTTTAAATGTGTTTGGCAGGGAGCAGAACAAAGCGCGATGTCACGTATTTAGAAAAATCATCGCTGCGGGAAGTTAATGTGGTTTCAGAGACACTTGCAACATTTAGCAGGTTACAACAGTTTGTTGTGGATCATTATGACTCCCACTCCTGAGGAAAGATCTTCTGGGTATGAGTCATGGGGACCCTCCCTGGCTGTGTTATTCTGTCCCATGGCACCCTATTGTCTATTATATTTTCTTCTCGCCACACCAAAAATGCAAGGACTGAACCAGAGGGACTGCAGTTTGCTTCTGGTACTCCTTGTGCTATTTTCATTCAGTTTTCACAGTTTTAGTTCTTTTGAGTATAATGGTGAGTTTTAAGCAAGATGCATCTGATTGATTTAGTACTATTTTGTGCTTACTAAAGCCTAGCCCTATCACTAATGAAATTAACATCAAGCTCGGAAAGACTTGACCTTTCATGTGGGTAATAGCAAGGTTACAATCTTGAGTTTCTCCCTGTTTTGAAGATTATTGGCCAACAAAACATAATCCTGGGGAAAGAAGCTCCAAATGTGCTTGTGGGCTTTGGCATAGCTGCTAAAACAAGTGCTGCAGTGGCCCCTACCCTGCCGTGCCCCTGTGCTGCTGCTAACATCCCTCTGTTCTCCAAAACAGAGCTGATTCAGCACCTACATCTCTGCTGCTCCACCCTTATGCCCCAGCTTGAGCTGACTTGGGCAGATATTTTCTGCTGCTGACACCATTAGAGCTGCAGTAACCTCTGGCAGGCAGGTGGGAGACGGCTCCATCTTCACCTGCCGTTGCTGTTTGCTTCACTGCCCATGAGCCGAAGCCCTGAGGAGCTGAAGCTCCATTTGCAGCCGAAGCAAGCTGTGGAAAGTCAGCAATTCACCTCTCTCATATTCTTTAGGGATAAAACAACAAAAGCAACAAAAGATTTAATATAGCAATGTGTTGAGGGAGTTAGATTGTGGAAATCACGTATCCAATAACTCACTGGCCAGTAGCGGGAACTATTGATGGCATCTTTACTCATCACAGTCAGCTGAATTAAATTTCCTTAACGGCCACTTCGCAGCCACAATCGCCACTTTATTTCTTTGTGTTTTCACGCATTTCACCTGCTGAGAGGATGTTACCCATCCGCCTTCACGCTGCTGGGTAGCGGATGCTCCCAGGTGGCAGAGGAATGCTGTATCTCATCCCTGCCCTCCATTACAGTGACACACATAACAAAACCATTGATGAATTGTATTCTTCCTGCAGGCTACTGGGTCTGTGAAGGATCAAAGTAAAAGTACATCTTCATAACTCCTGGTGCTTAAGGAAAGCCATAAATAACGGCAGTGCTGTGGCTGTGTATGGATTCTGTGCCCAGGGACAAAGAATTTCACAAACGCAGTTAAGAAATGTTATTCATATTTTATACAAAGGGGAACTTACAACCCAGACAATAGGTAATATTTTTCGTTCTATGTGCCCAATGTATTGGAACAAAAGCTATTTTGGTAATATCACATTTGGCACAGCTCTGCAACATGCACTCCAGTGTACAGCTCCAGAGCTGTTTCCTACTGCGGGTTATGACTCCTCTGAGCAAAATTTCTAGGCTCAGCACTACGACTGGAGGCACATCAGTGCTCTTGTATACTGGTATGAATGTGTCATAGCAAATTACTTACTGGGTGAATAAGGCATCCAGCCCTTTTAAGCCCCTGTGTAGGCTGAAACATTGGGACTGCACATCCTGAACAGGGCTGGGGTTCCTGGTCCACGACTTGGAGCACACTGCCTCGGCATTTTCACCTCACCTTGGTCTAAACAGCTGATTGTGAAGCAAGGTGATGGGTACCATCAGCTCCCAAAATGTGTGTGCAGCCTTTGGGGCTCAGGCCAATTGGCTCAGGACATGCTCAAAGGACATCACGTGCAGCGTGACTTGGCAACCCAGTGACTAGTGCAGGAAGCTGGAGGCAGTGGGAGAAACTGGAGGGGATGACTTTGTTCTTTGTTTGAAATAGTATGTTTCCCACTCTGATTAAACTGCACTGCAGTTCATTAACTATTCAGGTGTTGTCTGCTCTATGCAGAAGGAAATGCGATATGACAGACTATTTAACAAGTTCATTTTGAGTACAAATTGTGTTTAAGGCAGGAAAAAATATTACCTCATGCAAAACTTGGGTCGGTGTAATTGCAGGTCTGACTGCTTTGAAGATGAAAAACCTCTTTCGTAATTCAAGGTAAATGTAGCAGAAATAATGTTTAGAAGAGAGGTGCAGGTAGGTACACACCAGGGAGTGCAATTTTAATATCCTGAGTACAAGATTTTTTAAGTCTGTCTGACCCTCATTAACACACTTGCTTACATTTAATTTGCCACATTCATCTTTGTTGGTTTCTTGTTCCCGTTTGTAATTTGTTTGCCTGTGTTTACTCGTATTCATCTCTAGCACTGATGCTCTTGGCCCAGTTCATGTCTCCTCGGAGACCCAGCACTGACCCTGTGAGTGCTGCAGGGTGAGGTCCAGCCTAATCTTCCACAGGCAAATCACTTGTAGTTCCTCCAGAGTCTGCCAACATGGGCACTTCTTCAGTATCAGGAAGATACACCGTGTGATCCAGCCTCTGGATACCTGCCCTTAAAACCATGCAGTGAGACCAGGAGTTCATTAATCAGAAGGCAGAAGGTAACTGCTGACACGCTCTGAGATTCAGGGCTGATCCACACGTGATGCTCCAGCTGTGCTGTCAGAGCACTCCGATGTCCGGGGTCTATCCTGGCAGCATCTCAGTCCTGCTCTAGGGCACTATGGGTGACCACCAGGTTGGGCCAGGCTTCTGCAGGAGCCAGAAGCCTCCTGTGAGATGCTCTGACCTGCCATTTGAATATGGACTCCAGCACCGCGGGAGTCACAAGCCCTTTCCTCTGTGCTCTGCAGGCTGGGTGACAGGGTGCTCATTTCAACACAGGAGTCTTTGCTCAAGCGACGTACCCAGAGGGGGCAGGACCTGGAAGGAATGTGGGCTGAGGCTCCTGGGCACCTCGTGCTGAAACACTTCAGTTTGTGCTTTTACCATCAAGGCTTCTAAGCCTGAGACTCTGCAGAAGGTGGGCGCTCTCCTCACCACTGACTCACGGAGCAGGCAGGAGAACTCCAGCTTTGCTGAT
Source organism: Rhagologus leucostigma (assembly GCA_013397725.1). NCBI lineage: Eukaryota > Metazoa > Chordata > Aves > Passeriformes > Rhagologus > Rhagologus leucostigma. The sequence continues at coordinate 4,509,676 of VZTD01001045.1, forward strand.
CTTTTCTGAGTACTGACCTACATCCAGATGGGACAGCCACCAAGATCGGGGTGGGCTTTGGGAGGGAAAGGCACAGTTCAGCCAGGAATTCAGATAACATCGACGACCTGTGACCCTCCAAACTTCACTCAGTGGCCCCAAAATACCATCACTAAACATGGTCAAGCCAAGAGCCGCTGCCCAGGCTGGGTCTTGTCAGTCTGTTTGGCTCCTCCATGCTCTACATCCACCTGCCTCCCTGGTTTTGCTTGCTCTTCTGCCAAGCTCTGCAGAGGGGTTCTGAGCACCCCATGAACTGCTGCAGAAACTTCCTGAAAAGTTGAAAACCTGATGATTAGCTATAATATTCCTTGTTGTAGTAACTCGATTTTGTGCTGTTTACTAAGTCTCACATACCTCCTGATTCAATGTTTTGTAAATTTAGCTTTCTCCAGCTTCAACTGATGTGTGGATGCAGACACTCTTGGATGCTATTTATTCCACAAGTGAGAAACGACTTGATAATTTATGGATTGTCAACCCAAAGTTGTACAGGTTTTTACCTCAGGGAGAGAATAAATACATGTCTCATTTCAACACATTTTAGACAATGTGCTCTTTTTTAATGGCTTGCTTTGATTTTACTCCGAAATATGTAGACACTTCCTCCTAGGATTCTCATGTGGAAGCTTCATGCTGTTCTGTCAGGTTGCATATTTTCCCCCTGAATTTCTTAAAGAAGATCTCACTTATCTGAATTACAAAGATGTGTTGTCATTGTGAATATGGAGTGTAGGCAAAAGTTTTATTCTTATTAAGAAATGGAAGAGTTGGAGAATAATTACTGCATTGTCAATGTGAAACTTACAGATGTTTAAAATGAATCAGAACATATTTACTTATTTACAGATGTTGAAATTAGAATATGCATTAACCTGCAAGTAAAAGAACTTGCACAAACAGCTGTGAGGTGTAGCTGAGATTATGTGCATGCTCTTTGTACCCTAAAATGAGACTATAGCTGTAATGAATATAGATTGGTGTGTTGGTTGAGGAATTTTTAGGCAATGGCATTCGACATTACAGTTCAAGGATGGAAAAGATTTATTGATCTGTGAGTTAAAGGGTGACCCTGGTTTCACCTCTTGTTAGTGCTCTGTAGGTTGCATTTAAAAACTGTACTGTAATGAATCCTTAGGCTCTGATAAATGTAAATCTGTCCCTTGATAGATCACAGGGGAGGAAAAGCCTGGAGAAGATGCTTAGCTCTACCACCTGTTTAATTAAGAGGGTATTTTCATCAGATTAGGGCCAGTTTTGTAGGGTTCATCCATTTTCACTTTCCTGATAACATAATTTACTTCGATCTATCAGGACCTCCCAGGCCAATATTTGTAAACAGTGACTGAAGTCACGGGTCAACATCAACATACAAGATATCAAACTGGACAGGAAGTTTTATTGTGCCACTGGGCTCAGCTTTGCATTGCTAAGGTAATTATTAAACCTGGGAGAAACAGAACTTTGATCCCATGTGTGTTTTTAAACGATTGGTAACAGCTGATTTTACAAAAATGCCATTTTTGTAAAGCCATTCTCCACAGGAATTCATTGTGTCAACATGTAAGGTGTCCAGTGCAAGGTTTAGCAAAGTAAACTAGCCCGTAGCAAAGGTGCCGCATGGGGTGCTGTGCGAGGAGCTGCAGGGCCTCCTGTGATTCCCAGCCAAGAGGAGGGTGAAATGTTCATCTCTCAAAGGAGAAAGCAATTCACTGACATCTGTGCTACTGATTAGCAACCTAATTACTGATTACTGACCGTGGCCACCTTTTCTTGCTAAGAGTAAAGAGTGGATGTGTAAAAGTCTAAAAATGTGCACTGTAGAAATGCAGCAGGACCTCTCTCTCATTGGAAATATTGTTTCCATCTCTCCCTTTAGTCATGGGAAGACTGTCTAAGCCTCTTCCCTCTATGGTCTTCTCTGAGGTCAGCTTCATACTGGAGAAACACTGTCCATCTTCCTTTGCCACATCCCTTCCCACATGAGGAAGTTCCCAGTGAAAGAGGTGGGAACCTGTGGGACGGTCACTAGTACATGTCTTAGCACTCACCCAAAAACATCTTCCGTGACCAGAGTTAGGTGCTGGAGGTTTGTAATTGTACGCGTGTGAAGATAGGGAAATTTGGGGAAAATGAGCAGTTAGGGAAGAAAGAAAATACAGGAGAAGTGAATTTGGGTGAGTTCAGGTGAACCTCTGACTGCAAACAGGGGTCAAAAGCACCCAGCATCAGAGGCGCAGATGGGAAGGGACCCTCCTGCAGAGGTGCACCAGCCTGTCTGTCTCGGGGAAAGCTCACGCTTGCAGTGTAATAACTCACCCCCAGGAGAAAAGTAAATGGGACACTGGTAACCTTCCTACTCACAGGGTGAGGCTGTGCCTGTGAAGTGCTTCCTGTGCCTTGGACTGTGGACAGTTACGAGCCCTGTAGATGGTCAAGAAATGCTGTGAGGGCAATGAACAGCTGTATCTTGGCAGTGGGCAGCAGTTCCTTAAAGTTGCTAACAAAGGACCAAAGCAATTGGGTGTGCATAAAACGGCACCTGACGGGCGGAGTAGCGAGCAGCAGCACTGACATCTTCCCTCTCAGCCTGCTTTGCTACACTGGCTTGCTTGAAGCACAGGAAGGCAAATAGCCAGTCAAAGCACAGCTGCAACCCCAGCACATGAAGTCTAAAGAGGGATAAAATAATCTGTTCATTTACACTTCTACTTAGTTAAAGACATTTTCCCTATGATTTCATTATAGAAATAATTTCCAACAATGTGCCAGAATAAAATTATGTTTTCTCCACTAATAAAAGTTTGTGGAAGTATGTAATTATACAGCTCCTGTATTTGAATTATAAGATGCACTGCAAAGTAGTGTGTCCTATGACTATGTAAATTTAAAGCCCTAAATATCTCATACTAGTTGTAAAATAACATAGTGTAATCAAAGAATACGCCATCACTGGAAAGGATGGGCTAGGCATGAAGATGATGAAAACTCATCTGTTTGCTTGGCACTGTCAGTCGGCTGTTACCTGTCTACCTTTCTTGAGATCTCTCAGGTAATTTATGGCAGATTTCACTGCTATTCTGTTAGCCATCCCTGTAGGTGCAGACATTAATGTACCCACAAACCATTCCGCCTTCTGCACCTGGAGAGTCTCTTGGAGGAGAATGCCATGGGAGACAGCCCCAAGACCTGGAACAGTATTCCCCAAATCAGTGCTGAAATACAACTGGTGGCTTGAAATAATAACCAGTGAAGTAAATGTCCTCTTAATTACAGTGATAAAAAAAAAAAATCTGCAGATGGGCAGAAATCTGCAGAGAAAATCTGCAAGGAAATAGCAGGTGAAACCACAGCATGCTGGCTAGGTTGCTTCCTAATAGCTTCTCTGTATCACCTCCAGCAAATGGATATCTACAATGGTGTCGTTTATTGTTGATGACTGATAATAGGATTACTGCTCCCACATCCAAGAAGTATGGCATCCTAAACAGAATCGTTTCATGCTGAAGACATTATTATCACATCCTGTCTTCGCGTACTGCTCAACCAGTTATCTGTGCAGGACTCAGTGTAGAGCTCTGAGACTTTATAGGATATTATCATGTTCTATGAAATTCAGGCTGCTGTAGCTATAAATCAAGAGGACACCTTGTATGGTGGCTGGTTCTCCTTGGAACAGCATCCTAAGCAGAGGCTCTGTTCTCTGAAAGATTAGAGTGTGATTTAAAAAAAAATGTTGCCAGTGAATTTAAAGTTCATGAAAAGGGCAGGTTTAACAGCTTTGGTGTTGTCTCTTTAGCAGTCTCGTATGTACAGCATGTGGGCACATGCTTGTCCACAACTCCTCAAGAAGACACCCCAAACATGAATACAGAGTGCCTCCTTTGGAAGACTAAGGGGATAATTAATTCTAAATAGTATTTTTGAACATCATAATCTCCATCTATAAGCCACTGGCTAGAAGTGCCCAAGCTATGCCACTGGCCAAGGGCAAGGAACACCCACGTACAGGGAAACAGTAGGGGCTGTATATATTTAATATTTGGTTTTGGGGGAAGCTGAGCGGATCCTAATGGCTTGTGGCTACCAGAGCACACCCTTCCCTGTCCCTTCTCATCCATCTCTGAGACATGGCAGAAAGCTTGCCAGTTTTTGGCTGAGTTAGTTTTAGTGACTCAGCGGGGTAAGATCAGCTCCAAAACTGGCACAAAGCAAACAGGAGGAGTACAGGGAACAGGGCTGGGGGGAGACAGGACCAGACCCACTGATGGGGGAGATAACTCACCGAGTCTTGTGGGATTAAGCCCTTTTACAGAGGGGAATGGGGAAGGCTGGGAAATGCTCAGCTGGGGCTTTGCTCTCCGGCCTCACACAGCCTATGAGGATCAGGGATGCTGAGTCTGCGGGTGCCCACGGGAGCTGGTATTGTCCCAGGCACTGCGTATTTAGTAGCACAGCTTTCACATGAGCCCTTCTCTTGTGTTCCTTCCCCAGCAGGAGTAAAAACTGCATTTCTTGGGCACAGGAGGCTGCCTTATCCTTGATGGAGAAACTACAGCTGGAAGAGAAACACCACCTTCAAAATCCATACCACTACGAAGTACTGCTAAATGCAAAATTTGGAGTATTAGCAGCCGAGTACCAAAGGTGACAAGCAGAAAGCTTTGCTCAGCTCCACACAGCTGGCCCAAGCTTTTCAACCTGCCCCTGTTAGAGCCTCAGCTGGAGCCATTTCTGCTGGGCTGTTGACCCTGAAGATCTGAGCAAATATCTTGTCTCCTTTTGCTGATAAGAGACCATGGTATTCACAGGCCAACTGCACCAGGGCACGCAAAGGAGATTGGGGTTGAACATTAAGATATATTTATATAAGATGATCCCTAATTGAGCTGTGAAAAGGTCAATTCCATTTCCAGGGATCAAGATGCAGAGGTGGGCTCTCCTATAATTTACCTCAGGTGGCCTCCTTCAAAGCCCACTGGAGTCAGAAAAATTCTTTGGATCTTCCCCTCAAATGCAATTAATCCTCAGAATTTAAAAAACTTATAATGAGAGATCAAAGCTAAAATTTCAGCAACAATGAACTAATCCTCCTGATAACCAAATACGCTTAGTAGCCAACCCCAGGAAGTTAGACTGAAGCAGCAGGTTTTCCTACAGACTTTTCATCTGAGCTTTATTTTTTTAGAGACGTGTTAAATTAACTGAAGAGACCAACCTTTGCACTCCCCAGGCTTTCTATTTCACCTGTGTTTTAAAAAATAGATCTGAGAGGGGAAACAGCAGGTTATAAGTTTGCACTAGATTGAAGAACTCTTGTGTGCTTCTCCTTGGGACACCCAGAAAAGAAAAGGAAAGGGAATGACTGGATGTACTGGAGAAAATTATGTTAAGGAACTTGCGAGTTAAAAACCAAGCAGTTTATGAGAAAAAACAGACTGATGCAGTTTATCATTTAGGATTCACTTGATACACTTAGGGAGGAGAAAAGTTCTGTGTACATAAAACTCATTTAATAACAAAGTTCTGTTGGTTACAAGTTAGGGCTTTAAAATGCCCACTGACTATAAAGGCTTGTAATGTTTCAGCAGGTTATTGCCTCTGAGATGTGTTGCCACTTCATTACACATTTTCATATTGTTCAAAAGCCTACAATGCTAAAGATGTGCTTTCTTCTGCCTGAAATAATGCTTGAGACTCAAGTGAGGAGGTGAACGTATGGTGTATGCTGCTCATGAATAAAAGATACTCACAGCTAAGCAATCTAAAGTGTTCCTCTCTTAGGGAATTAACTCTATCTACCAGAAAATTTTAAAGAATAATTTTTAAAGACTGGTTTTTGAAGAGCAGGAATCCAAGTGCTTGAGTAGTGGTGGGGATGCTTTAGCAGAGGGAATGGCAGGGAAGGAGCTAGGGAAGACATCGAGCCTCGCAGTGGTCATGGGAGGTACCTCAGCGCTGTCCCTTACCTCGGGTGGAGGTGAGCTCTGTGCAGTGGAACACAAGCCTGTGTCCCTGTGCATCCTGCTGGCAGACACAGCACCGAGGACAGGCAGGGAGAAACTCGCCCCGTGGCACAAGCTGTGCTGAAAATCTGCCTCTTCTAAGCAGGAGGCTCATGGCATCACTCTGACACTTAAGAGGAGGTCCAGCACTGTAGAACTTTAACTTCCCCTGGGTGTGCCTGGAGCGCCCGGCACTAAATTGAGCTCCTGACTACCCCAGACTGTCCGAAGGGGTGACACTTTGAGCTGAAGGACAAGACCTCTCACCCACCCCTGCAGGGCTGGCCCCGAATCCTCAGGACATGCTTGAGTCACTGTTGGACTCACAGGTACAGCTTTATAGGCTGCCTGAGATGGAAAACACCTGACTCCCCAGCAAACAGCCAGCCAGGCATCCTACAGGATTTATCGGGAAGGGTTTGTACAGGATCGAAGTAGCACACGTGTGAAACTGCTCTGCTGAAGTGTAACTCCAAGACTGGCACCCACGCTGTGCTGCTGCACATGCACTCGGAATACCAGTGACAGTCAGGCAAGAAGGGGAAGCCGTATGAGGAGCAGCTGAGGTCACTTGATCTGTTCAGCCCAGAGGAGACTGAGGGGAGACCTCATTGCAGTTACAACTTCCTCATGAGGGGAAGAGGAGGGGCAGACACTGATCTCTTCACTCTTGTGACCAGTGACAGAACCCAAGGGAATGGCCTGAAGCTGTGTCAGGGGGGTTTAGGCTGGCTAATAGGAAAAAGTTTTTCACCAGAGAGGGTGGTCAGGCACTGGAAGAGGCTCCTCAGGGAAGTGGTCACAGCACCAAGCTTGACAGAGTTCAAGAAGTGTTTGGAAAATGCTCTCAGGCATATGGTGTGACTCTTGGGATGTCCTGTGCAGGGCTGGGAGTTGGACTCAGTGATCCTGATGGGTCCCTTCCAACTCAGCATATTCTGTGATTCTATGAAGACACCAAGAAAAGGGGAACATACTACATATGCTGCTACAGCCACTCCATCTACTTGTCTACAAGAATACATTCACCCCAGAGACACCAAAACCACTGTCCACACCGCCCACCTTGGACATGGAGCTCCTGGAGGAGGAGTGAAGGCTGCTATGGAGAGCAGCCACACACCTCCAGCCCAGAAGCATCTGCACAGAGCTAATCAAGCATCCTCACAACAGCAAGGACTTTTCAAGCTTGAAAATGTTTCAAATAACATGTTGAGAGACTGCCAGTGCTCTTGTGTTTGGCTGAGAAAGAAGACATAACCACTGCTCTCCAGGTCCTTTTCTGGTGGCACAGAAGTTTTCACTCCTGTGCTCTTGGCCAGGCGCATGACCAAGTCTGTAAGTGATGGATGTCCCTCCGCTTGCTCCAAGCCTCAGCGGCACAGCCAGGTACAAACAGTTGCAGTCTTCCCTGTCATGGAGAGTCTTTGTATGTAAACCCTCAGGAACTGCTCCATACACGGCAAGAAGAAAGGGAAAACCCCTGCGTACCCACGGCAGTTTTATCCTCCAGACAGTTTTATCCCCTTCATTTGTAATCCCTAAAGCACATTTTTTTCCCTTCAGCTCTAGAAAATATTTTTTTTCTTTCAGTTTGGCAGCAAATGATCAAATTTATTTTGTTTAGAGTCACAAAAACCCACAGCCCTGAAAATGTGAGAAAAAAAAATGAAAAATTCTCCTTTTTGTATAGTGCTGTGGCTCTGCTTGCAGGGCTGGCAAACAGTGGATTGCAAGTATAGTTTGAGCATCTATTCATTTCATTGCAGGAAAAACACCAACATGTGTGCTGTATTTTTTGGCTTCTAAACAGCAGAGTAAATGCACATCAAATTGAGAGGTGATGTATAGTATATGAAGACATTTTGATCCATGCAGCAAAATGAAAAGTATGCAAATTATTAGCAGTTTATATGGAGTAAAGTTTTACTGTACATAATTTTACATGCTTGTACATATAATCCCACTAAGGAACGTTAAGTCTATCTATAATAAATGAGGGGGATTTAGAATAAGAAACCTTTTTAGATTTGAACCAATAAATACCTAAAATATGGATATTAAAAGTAGCATTGAAATACTCCAAGTAGCCAGACAAAATCATCACATTTGTTCTTAATGACTGCAGTACTCAGCGCTCTTCATTTTCCCTAGAAATACCTTCCTTTAAATTCTGTATTTTCTTTTGCCATGTTTCTCACTTAAAAGTCTGCATGAGCTTTTGTACTGTTGCCAGGCTTATTTTTTGTTTATATACAGGTTCTTACCATGGAGATATGTCCCTGATATGAAGGCATCCAGTATAGGAAATGACATGCAATGCCTTATTCTTCTAGTTTAATTAATGCTCTGACAACTTGGCAATAAGGCTACAGTGAAGAAAAGGTCTCTGCAGGGAACCGCAGGTTTTGAGCAATAAGAAAGCTGTCAGAATTTTACTATATATCTATAGTAACATATCAAACATCCAAAGATTTCTGGAAGGCATCTGTAGAAAAGAATTCAAAAGAAAAAAGGTTAGCATAAAAATGATGTTCCTTAACCTGCTAAAAATAAAAGAATGACTTTCTCAGCAGCCAGAGTTGGAACTGGGTAAGTCTGGGTAAGCCTACACTGACTTAGTCATTTCATGCAAAAAGAAATTCCAGTTTTTAATGAGTGAGGACTGTTTGACACAAACAGTAAAAAGGATTATCCCGATCCCTGTTGAGACTGGAAAAGGTGTCCTCTCTCTCTCTCCTGACTGGTTCAGTATTCTGAGGAGCATCAAAGATGACATCCCCAAAGAGAATCCAACAGCTCTAAAGGGAGCCTGTAGTCACAAACCTTAGGTCATCAGAAATCTGTGGTGATCCATTTCTTACTGAGAGTATCATTTGATATTCATGATCTTACCGTGCTCTTTCACCATCCTCGCTTTCCCAGGCAGGGAAATTGAGGAAACAGCAGCATCACCTGACTTCCTCCACTACCTCTATATCTCTTTGGCTGTGAACACGCAAAGACAGTGATGTCTTTTCTGATGGATGAGCTATTCTTTAGCTAGATGGAAAACAGCTGCCCATGGTCACACATTTAATTGCCTTCCACACCAAAAATTCATGAAGTTGTACCATCTCAGGAAAATATAAACCAGCCACATATTTACGTAGCATTCTGAAATCAGGATTTCTGACTCTCGTAGTGTGAAGGCTACACAACACAGAGCAGTTTGAATTTTTAGTCTAATCCTCTGCTTCCCCACTTTTTATTTTAGGAATGAGATTACTTGTTTCTACAAATACATCCCAAATAAATCAGAGGGATCAGCTTCAGTCTCTTCAGCAGTCTGACTTAAAAGAAGAAACTGTGGATGGTGAACAACAGAGGTACTGCTGAGGACAAATTATTTTGCAGAAAGTAACTGTGACTATTTGCACAACTATCCTATTTGCTTTTCCTATAATCAACCAAAAAGCCCCCTCCTGCACTCTTGACATTAGGTAAGATTTTTGTAAAGGATTCTAAGCCATTAAAAAGCAACACACTCAGGATACATAAACACATCTCTTTACCGATAGCTCCAGACATGTTCTATCTTTGCTTGAAGTGAAGAGCAGCACTGAAGAAGCTATTTAAGGTTCCCGCACATGCCCCAACTCCAGACTCAGTCAAGCGAAAGAGCCCGTGCTGACAGAGAGGAAGCTCCCCTCCCTGGGAGGCAGGAGCTACAGGTTTGTTTACATCACTGGAGAAATCGTGTACTTGTCTTTGGTTGTTCTCATTTTCTCTGAAATTCCCTAATCTCAACATGACACTGTTCCCAGAAGTTAGAGCAGGGCTCCCAGCTATTTGTTGTTTCTGATGATTTGCATCCTTAAGAAGTAATCAAAAACAGCATAGAAAATGTAAATGTGAGGAAATGGGATGGGTATTCATTCAGCAATGCAGCTGGAATTCAGGAACTGCTGTAATTGCACACGAATAACATAATTTGCCTCCCTCGTAGATGTTTTTGCTTATTCACATCACGTCTTTCTTTTTCAGGGTTGTTGCTGAAGTTCCTACACCCTGCAAGATGAAACGACCACTCTCTGCTGTTGCCATCCCAAGCCTGAGATGTTGTCCTGGGATGGCAACACCAGGGCTGGCATCCAGGGCAGCATCACAGAGCAGGGCACTCCCCCACACAAACTGGTGGCACAGGTGGGAACTCTAAGTGCACTGGGTGCAACGGCAGAGGAAAAAAAACAGCAGCTGGGATTATACTGATGGAAATGGGGTAGAGGGAGAAAGAGCACCACCATAAACACCGTAAAAAACTCTTTAACCAAAGAGAATAAATGCAAACAGCATGAATATAATCAAGGTTTTTGCTGTCAGAGCAGTAAACAACTTTGCTCTCCATCACCATCTCTCAGGTACATTCTTCTTTTGCTGGATTTTGTAGAAACATGCTCCCTCATCTGGCAAAGTTGTCATAATGAGACGTTATTTATGTTACTCCTGGCTATTCTCTCTTCACAACCATTCTCTGACTCAGGATTTAGGAGATGCCTATGTGAAAACCCTTATTACCTATGTGAAGACACAGGAAGTGCTCAGCTGCTGAACTACCAATGCATAGGCTCCAGGAAAGCCTGCAAGTAAAGCTCTATTTCCTAGCCCTCCCAGCCCTGTTTTATTCCTCTGAACTCAACTATCCAAACAAAGTACATGAAATAACAGGAAGCACCTATTTCCCTGAACAAGAATCAAATGCAGAAAAGAAACTATCTGCATATTAGAAATCCTGTTCTGTAGAAAATCTGTATGCGCCACAAAAATGGAACATATGTGCTAAATGAATTTAGGCAAAGCTGCACCTTTGCTGTGTTGCTTAAGAAAAATCACATTTACTACATCAGTCTGACACTGACATAGGCTTTTCATCAGCATTTCATCAAAACTGAACAAGTATGAAATATGAACACCAAGTACAAGATGACAATACAGCATTCATGGTTCAACATACTGCACCAGGTTTTGGAAAAGGACCTTGCTGAAGCCGAACACTTGCCCCCAAGTACACAACAGATCCCTCTCCGAATATCCAAACAAGTCCTGGCAGGACAGAAGGCAGTATGTGGCAACACGTTAGTTGAACAGTGCACACCTGCACCACGGGGGATCAGACGGCCCACAGCAGCCTTCCTGCTCTGCTCACTTACGGGAGATCCCCTGGGGGATGCCAAGCCCAGGAGCTGGCTGTGCTTCTGGTGCAGATCTCTGCAAGAACCATTTAAAAAAATAACACAGAATTGCAGTGGGAGGGTACAGGAAGAAACAGAGAGGAATACAGAAGTCTCGTAGAGTTCTAGATACTTCAAAACATCAAAGGTGTCAAAAGGGCAAGTTCATCCACAACTTCATCTCAAAGGAAAGCCCAGACTGTTTCCCTACTGGAGTTGCCCAGCTGCCTACCAAAACGGCAGAGAGTGAACATATATTTTCTTTCAGTCCTTTGCTGACTGGTGGTGCTAACTCCCTTGGAAGAGCTGTATAGCAAATCCTTTTTGGCAACTGCAACACACCAGTGAAAATGATTTCTTACCAAATGTAGTTTGAACCAAATGAAAGAAAGAGTTAGAGATACTTCTGCTGCTTTAGAAAAATCGAGTATTGGTCACTGGCAGAGGAGGAGGTGCTCTAAGTACTAAGTACAACACACTAGAACACTTCAAACATTAAGTCTACCTGTGGTACTTCGGACACGTTCTAACTCTAAGACTCCCTGCTTACAGTCAGACATTCACTTGTTCAACAGCATGGAAACACCTCCATCCATGGGCTGCTTGACAGTGTTGGTCTTACTTGAATACCATACTTCTGAGCTTCTTGATATCAGACACCTGGGTGGATACTTGGTTATCCAAATACGTGGCTGATATATCGCTAACGTCCAATAACAAGCAGTATGATATTTTTCAATTTCTTGTTTTGCATAGACACTGCCATTGAGCTGTTGCTTTTCAAAGACAAGTTTTCAGGAAAACATGAATACAGTCATAAGGATTGTACTTCTGCAGTTTCAACTCTGCTGGCATACACAAAATTTCTGTGTTGTTTTCAGATTTATTCTTTAAATGGTTTAAATAAACATGCACAAAAATAAAGAATCAAGAAGCTACCCTTCTCTGAGTATTGTACAGTTTATTTGAATCAAGCTGTTCATAGAAAAAGATGTGACAGGGAAGCTGAGATAAAAAACACAGTTTTTGCTATTAATCTCCCATTCAATTTTCTAGTGGAGCCATTCCAGTACCTACAAACACATAAAAATTTTGTATTGTCTATGGTTAGACTTGCTAATCAAGCTGTATCTTTATCCCAATGCATATTTACCAGCAATGATAAGGCTCTTTTGTAAGTTATGCCATTCTGTCATTGAGAAAACTGGAGAAGTTACTTCACCTCTGGTAGGATTTATTTCCGGATGCAGTAAATCTTCTGTTCCTCAACTGCCTGGGCTGACCAGAACACACAGTATGCCGACCTCCAGGCAGCCCTCAAGAACCTGCCATTTCTCACTCTTCCCTACCATCTCTGCCAGTACAAGTGCAAAGGGAATATCTACTTCTGAGATACTTGGTATATTTTGCTCACAGGTCACAGACATGTAGTATCTCCTATATTCCTGCTGGATATCCTGTCCTCCACACTCTTCTCCTGGCATGGCTGGCTGTTCCAGTTATGAGAGGAAAACAGTGCCTGAATGGTCCTGGTGGATACTGGAAAAATTTCACCAATGGCAAGAATGAATGTATTTTTACATGGTGTACAGAAGCATCAGAACTCAGAAGGTACTGAAATAAACAATGTATTTCTTTAACTTACCCCAAAAGAAAGTCAATAGCTACAGGAATTGTTACAGTAGAAGCAGCAGGTTCTGTGAGAACCAGAGTAAGACAAATCACTGTCCAAATAGAGTGAATCAACTACTGTATTACATGTGGATGCAGCCTTGCAAGCCTTTTTAAAAAATAAAATCTTCATGTTATGTGCATGAAAATGCAGCTGTTGATGAAGTCAGAGCTATTCAAGGGCACTAATCTCTTCACAACTGATGATAGCTGCATTTCTTTTTCCATTACTTTCTCCTTGTAAGAACAAGCCCCAGCTCCTGTAATGTTTGGATCAGTCACTGGAGACAAGCACTGTAAGTCTGTTATTTTTACAGTATTATAATGCTTTGTGACTCAGGAATTATGAAAAAATCTGGTATTTTTAAAATTCATACTGCAGCACTAAGGTACTGAAGGATTTCTGATTAAACTGTCTTGCTCTACCTTGTTTGCACAGTTTTTAAAACCACCTGTAGATGAAGTGAAATCCTGGCCCAGGGGAGGCTAAAGCAGGCCACATACCTCATCCATGAAAACGGGGTCTCAGAACAGATTATTGCTAAGGTATCTAATAAGAAACTCAGCAGTAATTTATAAACTCATTGACATGGCTATATAGAAATATTTCTAGTTTGTCAGAATAAATCCTACTATTCATCATCAGCATAGTTATAGCCTACATCAATCATCTGCACTTCAGTCACCTTGTTCATTCTCATACTCTGCTGATTCAGCTTTAAATTTTATTTCACTGATAGGAGTCTTTCACAAAGGTCAAAAAAGTGCCTTCAAAGTAAGGAGAGTGGTTCTGTCTAATGGATCCTCAGTTACTGCTCCTTCTCAAGTTAACCTTGTTTCAGTCACATTAACTACATTCCACAAACTTAGTATCCTTATTCTTTGGATTTACACTGGAAATAATCACCAATACTCATAAAGCTAGTATAGAAGAAATTAGATTGAAAAAATATCAGCAGCACCAAGTTTTCTCACTTCTTAATTTCTAGGACCCTTATTTTATGTCTAATTTGTGCTCCAAATTTGGAGCTGAAGAGTTTTGAGGGTTTGGTCTATTTGGCGGGAAAGACTGGGGTTGCTGAAAATGAAGTTTTGTGACTCAAGTCTTGTAGCACTTAACAAATCATTATCAATCCCATCACATTTCATGTATCAAATTCTAATCCAGATCAGAAATTACAAATCCCTATGATCTACTGCTATTGTTTTGCATGGACTAGTTCACATATGAATACCTCAAAACTTATTTCCATTACAGATTGTAGCCCTAGGCAGTCATACAGGAGATCCACAAGAGCCGAGCTCAGCCCAGCACTGGCTCCAGAATAGAAAGGCACTGTAAAGTTTAGCCCAAAGTTCACATTATGGACATTTTTGTAAGTAAAAACAAAAGCAGGCAGTAAACATTTTTGAAACAGGCTACGTATTTACATCCAAGCACTTCAGTAAGTGTGACAAATGTTGCCATCTCATGGACAGGTGCAGGGTTTGATCCAGCTCAGCGGTAGGAAGGAAAACAGATCACGGAGATGACTCATCGCTGCCCTTTCACACTCCCCTGAGGGAGGAAGCCAGAGCTTGGCCAAAAGGATGCTTTTGTCACTTGGGTCTGAATCCAGAAGTATGGCTACACATCCACAATTGGGGGAAAAAAAAAGAAAACAACAAAAAAAGAAAACGTAAAAACAAATAAAGAAAAAAAAAAACAAACAAAAAAGAGTAAAGACCACACATGTTCAGGGTATTTGACTATTTCAAATATAAGAGCAAGGGGGGAAGACTGATGATTTTTCCTCGAAGAAAACCATAATGTTCAATTTAGGACCTGGCATGGTCTTTTACTGTCAAACAGTCAAAGGTGAGCACTCGAGTAAAACATCTGAGTAACAGGCTGTGGGACCTGGAGTTTTCATGAGGGTTACAGAAATCTTCAGATTCATGAAGACAATAACCTCCAACTGGACTAGGGGATTTTAAAGCTCCAAAAGTTGAGAATCTTCTACTGGTAAGCTGCAATTGAAGTGTATTCCATCAGGTATTTCCAAGGATAAAGTTTTATGTTACAATACCGCATTGGTTATTCATTATTCCACCTCTTTTGGGGAACTGCTGCAGAAAGACTCTGTCACCTGTTGAATTTCTCCCTTTCTGATGAAAAGACAGCTGTGCCATCCTCCTCTACAGGACAGAGGCTGTTACAAAAACCATTATACGGTGTGTATCTTAAAAGTACATTCATTCCACACAGCACTACAATTAGCACTTCATGTAACTGAGCATAATAGGACTATAAAATGTTGAAGCAAAAATAAAACATTTCAAGTTTGACAAAGGGATAGAAGTTTAAGAATCAATTTTTTTTTAAAAATAGAGCTTCGTAAAAATAGATTCATAGTCAACATTTATGAATGGTCTGAAAAAGACAGTACGGTGACTAACTGGGGGTTTCCTATCATCGTGATCTCCATGTAACAGGGTAACAGCCTGCCTACATACTACTGAAGAGAAAGAAGAATTTGTACCAGCTTGATTTTTAAATATGTTCTTATATTTATTATACTTTGCTACTCTACTCTCCTGAAATGGTGGCCTCAGGAAAAGCTGCTTTGGCAGGCAATTGCAAAGATTCCTGTGGAGAGGAAGTGAAAAGACTGGGCATACAAACAACGGCTGCTGCCATGTTCAAAGCACTGGGGAGAGTTCATAGAGCAAAATGCAGTCCTAAGTAAATGGGTTTCAGGCAATTTCAGTGTTAAGATAACATCATTAAGAGTAGAACAGATTGTGCTCAAACCCTGCTGTTTATAATTAACACGTTGCTTCCAAATACTCCAGGGTCCCTGGTAAATAGTCCTCTGCTCAGATCCACCCAGACCAATCAGAGTATTTTCATCAGGTTCCATGCTGGGCCAGCACCTGTTTGGACAAATCCAAAAGAGCCAAAATACTCTTCTTTCTGGCCAGCTAAGTAGAGAGATGAACACAGTGTGCCTTAGTCATTGTCACAGTGTCCATATGGCTGTGAAGCTTGTTTTCACAAGAAATCGTACAAGTACTTTATTATGTCGAAGTTCACGGTCCTATAAACAAAAACACAGTATATTAGAGCAATCTTCTTAACAGTGCTAAAACTTTAACCTGTTTCGAGGCAGCACATGCGGGACATTCGGCACAATCAAAATCAAGCGACTCCCCAAAAGAAATGCAAGCAAGGATTAATGAATTTTTAATTTCTCTCGTTATTTACAACACTTCTCTTCTGATTATTTAAACTTTGCAAAATTCTAGAAAAGAAATATAGCAACTTCCTAGTAAAGAAAGGAAGACTCTTATTCCAATAATTAAACAGTAAAAATATATCAATATTAATAAGATTTTCATATGGCAAACTTGATGTTCTAGTTAGTGATGCAACGTAACAACCTTTTATGCTACTGAATGTTTTGTTCATCTCCCAAACCACCTGTTTTAGCATGTACTATGTAACTCCTTCATTTGTACTCATTTGCAGTCTGCGTTCTTTCAGTCTTGACAGTAGTTGACCTATGTTCACAGCTAAATTTGAAAAATTCAAGAATGCCACTCAATGGGATCGAAGATTTTAATGTACACTTTTGTACTTTAATGGCAGGCAAAATGAAACAGCAGTAGAATAAAACATATAATTATTTTTTTGTCTCTAAACTCATTCTTCTATACAATCTAACACTCAGACTTTAGGGTTTACTGTTCGAATAAATAATGCAAATTACTGCATATAATGACAAGTATAAAATTAAAAGGGTTTTTTTAAAAGTATTCAGTGATGCAAAAATAACTGCTAACAATACTAAGTGAGATTAGCTAGCTGAATTCTTATTTGTTGGACTACAATCATTTAATATTCTCTGTTCATGCATCAGCCTGTAACCCAATTTCAAAAAGTTTTTATAAAACATCATATTGGACACAGAAAAAGTTTAGAAATCCCCAACACGCATAACAGAAAATACTGTGTTGGAGTCTATTTAATAATCCAGTGACAAATTTAAAGACATTAACTGCCCCCGTTAGACTTGCACGACATTGTGTCACTCAAAAAAAGTGCTGTAATTACAAGGCTTTCCACAGAAACAAAATCATACACACTAACAAATGCTGACCTTATCAACTAAATGAAACAGAATTGTCCTGTCATAACAACTGGGTTTATTACAGACTCTCTGAAAAGATCCATTACGTTCAATAAACACTAAGAGAGCCCTACTTCAGCTAGAGAAAATGTATGAACTTAGGTCTGAAATTCTTAAAACAGAAATTATTTCTAACAAAGAAACATGTAACTTTACCTTCAGCTAAATGTTTAACTACTATGCGGTAAAAAACATGGAAATGTTTCCACAATGACTGAGTATACACCACAGAATAGAGTCACACATGAGGTTCTGTGGGAATAGAGATTGTGCACTTCAGCAGTTACCACATCAAAAGCCACCAGGAAGAGACACAAATGTTTTACTCTTTTCCAGAAACAGGTGGCTTTTTTTTCTAATGCAAACTTCACTTTAGCTTAAAAAATACAGAAAACGAAATGACAATCTGAACAGCTTGAATGGGGGTGGGGAGGCAAAGAGCATCCTTTTCTGTCCCACTCTTTGCACTCCTCAGCCTTCCATTAGGAAATATGCTGGAGTAACGAGGCTGAGATGGTAACAAGGCTGAGGTATCTGAAGATTTTAGTGACTAACAAACTTATTTTAGTACTACTGCAGTAACAGAGAAAGAAGAATCAGAAGATAGGCTGCTTACTTGATATGTATTTTGGCTGAAATTGCAAAGTAGTTCCTTCTCTGAGACAAATACAACCAAGACTATTGCACAGATAGAAAATGAAATTTCTCAAAGCACAGAAAATCAGACCTTCATCCTATAGCTCGTAGGCCCACCCAGAGAAGAGAAAACCTCATTTATCATGAGTTCATGAAACCTTTTCTTTTTATGGATCATCATCCTTTAAAAGATTTAATAAATACTGTGGGCTGAAAAATGTATTTTAATAAAAACTGTGACAAAGGAACAAAGCAAGAAAAGAAAAGGGAGAAACAGGAGAAAAGCAGAACAGGCCAAGTTTAAAACCTATCAAGTCATTTAAACAGCCCTATTTAGGCAGCAAATAAACACCTGCAAACTACTTGGAGGGGGAGAAAAAAAGAACTGCTTTCTTCCTTATAAAGTGTAGGAAAAGTCAGTTTGGATACATATATGTGCATATACACACATACACATATATATGCACATCCACACACATCAGACCTAAAAGAAAGCAAGCCAAAACACTACACCATGCACTGAGGTTTGCAGTGACAGTGTCTCTGACAACTACTTTCTGCAGAAAGCATGAGCTGCACAGCACAAGTTTTGGTCCTGTTTTCTGGCCGTCTCTACCTTCCAGCAACTTTAATGGAGTCATTGAAACTTCTAAGAATGTCAAAGTTGCAAGGAAAGGGCTGTCATTTCAAGTATCCCAATTCAAGGATACATCCAATGTATAACTGTATACACAATGATCCATGTTGCTGAGCAGATGGTCTGCTGTACTTGGTTCCAGGGGGAGCTTTTTCAGGGCATCACTCACAAGTGACTTTACTGCTGGGAATAGGAAACTGACATAGCAAAGCTGTGGAGGTCCTGGCAGTGTGGTCTGGCCAGACCTGAGACAGACAAAGTTTCATTCTATGGCCTGTTCAACTGAAAATTGAAATCAGTGTATCTGTTGCATTTACTGACAAGGCTACTGGACATTTAATAGCTTGGGAGAGCAACATATGCACTGAGATTATGGAATACAGTCTACACCTCAGGTTCCTCTAAAGTCCCACGTTACAGAGAAGAGCTGGCCTTGAGAACATTTCTCCTTTTCGACACACGTAATTTCTGGGCTCTGTTCTGGTTATAGACTGTTTATCCAAGACTTGCTAATAAGGTGGCAGCAACAGGTGTGAGGTAATGCTGGTGGCATTCGATAAAATACAAGACACAGGCCTGATTGCCGCCTTTGTATTGCATGTATTTCTGTCTGCAAATTATTTCCATCTCTCCTGATGGATCTGGAACCGTTCTCAGACTTCACAACTGAAGGCTCTGGATAAACAAAGATGCTGACGTACCTACATCCACTTACTGAATTAGCTTGTATCAATTACAGATCACACAAGATAGTCTACGTGTAAGAATTCTTATAACCTATATAAGTTTTGTATCATGCACAACACTGTTAAGAACTAAATAGAATTTCAGATTCAAATACCATAATGTGCTTTTTGGTAATGAAATGGACTGACATTTTAGAGCACTATTTTTACATGAAGCCCCTGACCTTTATTAAGCACAAAGACAGTATGTTACTGTAACACGTACTGCCACTGTAACATAAATCTTTTTCAAAACAGGAATGGACTATACTTACCTTGGGTACAACACTTCTCATAAATAATATGACTTAGTCATTCTTAGGAAACATCCACAGGTTTTCTATTCTGGTCTGCAGAGAGCTATAGACTGAGCAAATACTTGGTTTGAAATCTCTTTCAAGTCAGCACATGCAACAGTAAATGAACTCTAACAGGCTCACCGGGCAATAGCTCTGATGAAGTCCAGAGATACAGTACATTTGTATCGGGGTCCATCAAGCTGGTCATTCTGGCCAACCATGGATAACAGCTGGAGTGTCACAAGGGAGGTGATCTGTGAACAAGAGACACTAGCGATGTTAGTAATTTTTGTTACCATGAACAGCAGTGGCCAATTTATTGCTATTTTTTTTTACATTTGGCATAATTCCCATTTTTCTCTTAAATGTCACTCCTACTTGTTCACTTCCACATAGTTCTGCAGCTAGAAAACCCAGGTATGTACATACATCTTGCCATTACAATTTCAGCACTACAAGTCAGAGACAGGCTAAACCCTTCATCCTTCGTATCAAAAGTTATCCTGGAGTTTTTATCAGAGGAACAGGAATAATAGGCATGAGCTGAGCATTTTCCAAATCTCTGCCTGATAATCAGGAAGGACTAGGATTTTCTTTCCTTTATCCCTGAAGATCGCCTTTTGAACTTTCCCATTCAAAGCTGGATATTCCTGTGACAGATCATACCACATTTTGAACAGATGGATGTATCACTCTGCTCCAGGTAAAAAAGAATTTGAAGGTTGGAAAGAAAAGGCTGGAAGATTGTATGCTTAAAAAGAGCAGGGCCTGAGTTGAGAGAAATTTGCCTACAAACACAACTACAAATACAGTGTCTTGACAGAGCCACTGATTATTCTACCAAAATAGCAATGTACCACCATACTTTTTCACTGTCTTTGTTCCTCCAGTGCTGGCTGCAGCACTACTGAAGTGCAGTCATGGGGTGTCACCACTGAAAACAGCCAGCCCATTCTGACTCAGGAAGAGACACCATAGTGATTCCATTGTCTCCTTATCTCCTCACAGATACCAGGGAAAGCAAGAGGTAAAAGCAGAAAATTTTTCCCTGGCCTTTGCAATAGATGCCACTGACAATTCAGGGCAACGAGGTTACACTCTGTGACAAACTGGTATCCGGCCACAGGTCTCGTTTTCAAAAAACCAGCCAACTATGACCTACTTCTGAGTAATGATAATAGGACAGTAAGGAATTTCTTAAGAATAAATGTATCAGGAAAGAAAGTGTCAGTTCAAATGTTCAAGGAAGCACATTTCTATAAAAAGCATCAGCAAGTTCTTACCAGTATCAATAAAAAAAATAATCCTAACTCAGTAATAGCCCCACTCTTTTGCTGAAAGTACACTTGGTTTTCAAATTTGTGACAGTGCTTGTAGGAGGTAGGAATAATATAATATAAAAAAAATGACGCCTACCTGTGGAGAACAGAAAAAAATACGGTACCCAAGAAAGAAGCAATTTTTTTAACAGCCTGCACTTAACTTTCTTTCATATGGCATAACACAACAATAGTTTGGATGCCATAATTCTGCAAAGTCTTTGGAGTTTGACTAAGGAATGCTGGCCTACACACAGTCACAAAGAAAAATTCCATGTACTTAATTCAGATCTATAAATTACATGATTTATCAAATTTTAGCATTGACAAAATTTATGAAAATTGAACTCAGTATATGGCAAATGGCTCAAATTCCAGTTCATGAATCACTTTGCACATATCACTGGATTGGGATAAACCTCAAACTTGTTAGGTTTTTATATTCTTAAAATACTCATGAGTTTGAAAGCACATTTTTCTCCATTCTTCATTCAACAAAGTCCATATTCAGTCAGTGAATAAGCATTATGGAACCTGCTGTAACAATTGCACCTTGGTGCATCAATACTGGCAAATCACTTCTGCACTACATACTTGCAGCTGGTCTCACATTCAGGTATCACCAAATGAAGGGATAGCAGGAGGGTTCCTTAAAGTTTGTCTTGACCACAGGAAAAGTCTGCACAATTTGGAGTTGGACCCATATCCCTTTTATGTGGGATGTGAAAGTGACCTTGCTGCTGCAATACAAATGCTCCAGCAATTCTTCAACAAATAGTACATTTTCTTTTCCAACTAGCACCAAATGCTCTGTGTGTAACACGAGATCAGCAATGTAAAACTCCTTACTAAAGGCTGACTCAAGAAATCTGAAATAGCATCAGACTGGACACTAAGTCTCATTAATGTTCTTGACTCAAGACATTAACTCTAAAGACTCAATATACAATATTACAAGATAAATGAAGATATTGATCATCAGAGTAACAAACTTACTTAGGAAACTGCAACCTTTTACTTACTTCTTTCACAATACTTAGTTTAATTAATGTCATCACAGGGAAGCAAGTGCTGAAATAGCAAGTCCTGACCCTGAGACCGCTTAAAAAGACAGCTGTAGAGACAGCTGCCATTTTCAATTCATGCAGGCAAGAAACAGTCTTATCTCCAAAGAGGCTCCACAGAGACAAAGAGAAAGAACATGTATCTACGGGGAGTAAGTAGGGACCAGCTTTCCTACAGACAGCCAAATGTTAGAAGTTAAAATACCTAACTTGTTAGTGTTTGGAATAGAATTTAACATGCAGTAGTTACAGATGCCTTGCCTGTATATGGAGAAAGGCAGAGATCTCCCAAGGACAAGTCCAAAAGCCTGCCTGCTGAGGGGGCAGCAGCCTGGAGCTTTGTTTGCACAGCTTTTTCAGTGGTTTAGGGAGAATCAAAACCAGCAAGGGAATTGTGTCACCCCCAAGCAAAGACTTCTTCATTTTTTCTTGCTTTATACAATACAGCAGGAGAGTTCTGCTGCTGAGTCAGCCACAGAAATGGGTAAGACACCTATTTTAGGCAATAAATTGCTTTGTTAGAAAAGACAGAACTGTGATAGACGTGGAATTATTAAATTCCTCTAATATTCTGTGCTGAACCTAGACCCAATAAATAAAAGATGACTGTCTTCACCAAATGGTTGAGAAGTGACACAGAAGGTCCAAACCCCTTCTGACACAACAGGCTTGAGCACCTCTGCTGAATGTCTGACAGCTAACTGGGGTGGGGACAAAGGAAGGAGGAAGAAAAAGCCACGTACGGTATTAAATCATCACCAGACCTAACTCGCACTCTAACTGCTTCTGAAGTTGAGCTATTTTGCATAAAATTGCAATCATAGAGTCTCTCTCTGTGCCTACCTAAGGCATTCACCTGGTAAAGCAGAATACAGTGGAATGAACTGGGTTTAAGACAGTGTATCTGTAGCAAAATTCTAAAATTCACCAATGTTCATATCCTGTTAACTCTTTAAGTTCCAGGTGCCACCTATAACTTAAGCACTGAAAAACAATTACTACTTCAAAAGTTCAGGTGTTGTAAAACTTTGGAGGCAATATGTTCTCAAATTAAGACACATCGAAAGTTTGAAATACAGATGGGAAAAATATGAATGCAATGCCAAATTAATTGTATTTCTTAGCCAAAAATACACCACTCCTTTTGAAAGGTTGTTTTTGTTTTTTTTTTTTTTTTAATATCATGGGTACAGTAGCTCCATTTCATCATGACAAAAGCTTGAGAAAAAACATCTGGCAAGAACAGACTAGAAACAAGCCTGAAAAACTGTGTGGGTGATAGAAGAAAGAATATTTATTGAGATTCTTTTGAACAAAAGAAATTACAGTTGGAAGGAATATTCTAGAGTTATTTGTAAAATTACTTAAAATTGGTGATGATTTAATACTAGCAAAACTTAATAATTAAATGAAATTTTCTACACGAATAACAAGAAAACCTGAAAAAAACCCCAAACTTACTGATCTGAAAGATGTAGAGAAACAGGTTTCATCAGTATGTTTAAAAACAAGTGATGGTGGAACTTGCTTTGAAATATATTTGTGTGAGAAACCTGCTGCTGAAATCTTGGATCCAAGGTGAGAATAATCATAAAAGCCGAGCAGACAATTGTTCCCAGGAGGAAGTGACTGCTCAGACTGCTTCTGGAGATTCACTGGTCATACACGGACATTGAAACCTCTGGAAAAAATAAGCAACCCACGAGCCATCCTTCAAGGCAGCTTTTTTCCTATCAGCCTGGACTAACAGATGGGCCTTGCATCATTCCCCAAGCAGACACAAAGACTGGCTTTGTGAGCACATGGCTGCACGGAAGTGAGAAGGATTCCAGAAGCAAGGGCTGTCTGCTGAGAAAGGCCGGGCTCTTCCCGAGGACACCACAAGAAGCCAGCAAATACTCACTGAGGTGCAAAACATGAGCAGAATTAGAACTCATGAGACAGGGAAACACATGGTTAGTTTGGGTAAGCAATGACAGACTACCACACGAAAGAGTCTGGACAAAGTGTGGGACATATCTCAAATCCATTGGATAAAACTAAACAGAGAAAATGATGCTGACTGTTTGCGGTGGGGAGGAACCTGTTTCCTCAGAGACGTAACTGAAATCTCATCAAGTGCACATTTTAAACTGGACTGGAAAATATTAATGAAAGGAAGAACAATTTCAAACTGGCAGAATATACTAGACGATCTGTGTGGTTTTCTTCATCTCCACAGTTTATAATATTCAATTACCTTGCCCAAGATGTAACATTAATTCTAACTCTTCAGTCTGACTTACTGTCACACACAGATTCTGAACGTCAAACATATCAAGAAACTAAGAACTTTCCATATTCAGCACCATCAGACAAGGGTATTATATTCTTTCACAGTCACATGAATGGTGCTTTGCAGCACCATCATCCTGTGGCTTTCAACGCCAGTGCACTTTTTCAAAACCTACCACTGCCAGGAGTCACATTCGGGCACATGGTAAAACCTCTGCTATGCAACAAGGCACTTGGAACACCCGATGCCATTTACAAAACACATTTCAGTCAAAATGACTGTGCAATACTTTCCTGGAGCTAAATTCAATGCCCCTAGTACAAATTATATGAGCACAAAAACACCTGCTTAAAATTATTTCAATGAAAATTATAGCCAGAGTATGCTTATATGTCAGCCTCGTTCGAAAAGCTCATACAGAAAGATAACCATAGAACATCACAACAATATGTATTTAAGAGAGCAACTGATCAAAATTGGTTTTATAAAAATTATTAAAAATAAATCATTTTTCTGAATGCTTGTACAAAACAATCAGGTTTTGATACTGAATGACGTTTTGTACAAGGCTTTTAATGCATGAAAAGAAAATACAACAGGAGGCACACCCCTCTGGATTACTTAGAGCCTTCCAGCCTGCAGTTAAAACATTCATTACTACATGCTTCAGTTAGTTATTTTACCTTTATCTCAGCTTAAAGCAATCCAACTCTACTTTTAAACTGTATTATGAACACAGTAAATATGTTTTTGACATTAACAGAGGCACTAACAGACCCAGCCACAGCCTCAGTGCTGCTCCACAGACAGCACCCTGTGCCCCTCCCTTTGGTGACACACACGTAGGTGGCTGTGCAGGATGCGATGGGCCAAAAACGCAGCGACCCAGCCTGCTTTGTAGTTTCTTTTATGAATGTTTGCATTTGATGTCTTTCTTTGTCCCATATTAGTTTGGGGTTTTTTATGTTTTTGTCATGTAAGTATTATTTCATTATTTTGTGCTGAGTTTCCAGGATCCTGATTTCATTTCACTCAAGGCAAATCTGTGGGATTTACAGATTTAAACAGGTGACTCCATTTGCTTTTTCGAAGCTTCATCCTATCAGTGGTTCAGTCATTTATTAAGACAGACAAAACTTCCTTTAGTCTCTAAAAGACAATCCAGAAGAAATACTTATTTACTCTGAAGTACATGACCTTGAATTTCTTGCTGTTAAACCCATTCAGTTTGTAGCATACTCACCACCTAAAAGATTTTTCTTGTGTCTCTTCAGAACAGAAAAGTTTACTAAGCCCAAGGCATATAACACTGAATTTTACTAGAAAATTCTTCTGGTTTTTACTCTACAGGTCATTAGAACCGTTCTCACACAATATTTTCTCCATTGTATAATCACTGTTCACCACCTCTGCCTTATTCTACTTGGTCTTACCTTTTGTGCCCCATTTACACAAAATTATGCTTGACAAGAAATTGCCAATTTCATACGCTTATTCAAGGGATAAATGTGCATATTTTGCCTTTTTCCTTTTCCCCTCCTCTTTCGCACCACTCCATCCCCCTCTCCTGTCTTTCACACCACAGAACACCTTTCTGCATACTAGAAGCTGCCTTATCTCTACACTATTCTCCTGTAATTGGCTTCCCTTGTGGCCTTTCTCTTCAATCTCAAGAGAAGCAAATGTATTTTCCTACTTCAAGAGGACACTTCCTACTCTTGTTCTATTCATATTTTAGAATACTTTCTCTTCAATTAGCAGTCGGTCTTCTAGGGTTTGTTTAGTGACTCTGACTAGCTGCAAATCTTGACTCATCAGTACAGCTTCCTTTCAACTCTCCTCTGTACTTTCTCATTACCTCTACTCTACTCTTCACATCTTCTCTTCCTGAAACCACTATTTAAAAAAACCAAAAATAAAACGTACCATAGTTTTTCTAAAATGGGGACACTGAATCAAGATCCAGGAATCATCCCAGGAAACCGAGACGGCAATTTTAAAAAGCAAACAAGAAACCCAGAAGGAACTATTTTTCATCCAAAGTTGTAGTTAATCTGTAACACACTTTGCCTCTGAAAGTTCAGTGCAGTGGTAGAAAGTTTTGTGGAGTTTAGAAAGCCACTGTGCACATTCATGGAAGCAAATACAACCATGGGCTGCTGAACGCAAAGAACATCTTTGTGGCAAGCATTTAAGCCACAGGTAATAAGAAGCTGTAACATACACAGACCCCTCTGCTTTCTGGTCTTAAATTTTTCCTGTTCCTTTGGTATTACTTAGAAGTAGTCCGACAGTTTTATTGCCTAAGAAGTACAACAGTGGGTAAGCCCACTTTTAGTCTGACTTAATGTGTCTGTTGTGATGCATTCATCAAAGAGGAAGTATATAATCTGCATCTTCTACATTCTACCGCTCTGTTTCCCCTTTTAAACTTCTCTTGGGCCTCTGCAAGGGCTCTCTCATTATTAATGACTGTATTCTCCCCATACTTCGCAGTCTTTGTAAAAACAAAAAACCCCACATGATGAAAATCCAGCTTCCCCCGCCATCTTCTGAAAAGCTTCACAGTATCTCAAAAGCATTTGCACAGATTAGCCTTGCCCACTCATTGTTACAGTAACATCACTTTTTAAAAGCAGTTCAATAATTTATTCATTTGGGAACTATTATTAAAGGATTCTTTCAAAGTGTTAATGAATTTGCTTTCTCTTCATTATTTTTATTCAATACAGAAATTAAGAAAAAGCTTCTTTTTTTTTCCTCTCACCACATTTACTTTAGTATTAATCAATTTGCCTAATAAGAAGGAAAATAAAAGGCAGTTCACAACACTCTGCTTCGCTCTGCTCATCAACTTTAAAAACAAGTATAAAAACTCTACAGAGTGATGCATGGATAAATCACTATTTCTGAGTCAGTTCCCTCACTTTGAGGATCAATTAAAGTACTTCATAAAGGCATGAAAGGCATGCTAGAAATTTGCTTAATATGGTGTTTTCTGAAAGGATCAAATTATTTTCTGTACCTGAGGATTATTTGGAAATATTTTCAGGATTTTGTTAAGACCCCTGGAAGTGATGACAGGAGTTAATTTTGATTCTCAAACCCAAGATCTGAATGTATTTGCAGTCTGTTGAAGATGTGCACATCTAATTTACTCCATAACAACCTGGAAACACATAACTCCTAAGTAGAAGGACTACGGATACAAATTACAGACAGCTAATTCAGAAATACTCCCCTTTCCAGCTCTTACTTCCAAAATCTGAGAAACGGAAGATGGTAACAGATGGTCAAAGGAACACCTGGGGAATGATGTTTACAGTTAATTTGATTACTTAAGTCAGGTAGCTTCATAAAGTGGACACTAGACAAAGGCTGGCTATTTTTCAAGGCACAGGCAATAGCCAACAGAAGCATCCTTCTGCCATACCTTCATTCATTTTTGCAGCAGAGGTCTCAGGTTCCAAGCAGGCTTTTTTACAAGATAAGGACACAAAGACTGTATTCCAGAAGCAAACTTGTGTGCAACTGACCAAGCACATAACTTTAATTCCCCAAACGTAGGAAACTTTGCCTTTTTTTCCCCCCTTCATTTATTACATCTGTCCCACAATGGCAACATTTCTAGATATTGCAAGTCAAGTTCTCTTAAGAACAGAAGAAAAGTAATGTTAGAAATACTACCCCATACCTGCGATACTAATAGGACTTGATATATTTACAGAAGGCCCCTAAATTTTTAATGCTTTTTCAGTAAATTATAAAACAGTTTACACAGAGTTACCAGCCTTCTACTGCTATATGAAGAAGTTTTGTTTGTAAATACAGTTTTGTATTAAAAAATAATCCAAGCAATTAGGATTTCAAATCTGTCCTGAGGATAAAAATTTTGTATTTGGCAAGAGCAGAAATAATGAAATTAAAAGAGATTGCTCCGAATCAGATGTTGTCTCCTAAGTCTAAACTACCTTGCTTTCTCCAAGAAAAAAAAGATATTCAATGTGTCTTAACTACAGTATATTTTTGGATGATTACGATAATTAAGTGTTTAAAGAGTATTGATCCAAATATTGTATAAAGAAACAAGACATTAAGAATTCTTTAATTAAAATAACCACTCCAGGAGTATTTGAACCAAATACTTCTGAAATACAGAACTCAGGCATTTCAACCACAAGAATAGAAAAATGGTAAAATACACTCTAGTCCCAAATGGGAGTCTGCTCTGAAAAATAACAATTTAAAAATACATTGATTTTAAATCTTGAGATTGTTAAAACAGCTCTTTAGAGACACTCCACAGCAGCACGCTGCTTCTCAACTACTCACAAGATGCACTGCAATCAGCTTCACATTCACTGTGACTAGATAAACTCTGCAAATTTTACTTGTTCTATAATAGGAATAAATAGTAACAAAAACAAAAATAGAAGCAACTTGTATCAATCACTTAAGTGTGTAAGTATATCATATGGGTACAAAACAAAGATCCTCCCTGGCCCAATCTGCTGTCTCTTGAAAGGACCAGCAAAGGATGCTTAAGGAATGTGTAATAAAATTGTAAGCAAGAAAAATTTCCCAACATACTGGGTCCTAGTGTTAACTTCAGGGACTTCGGTAATTAGGTATAAAATTGTTCATACATAGGGATCTGACCTGTTGAAACACAACATTTCATGCTCTTCTTGTACTGTCAAACTGGAGCTAAAAAAGATTGCTGATTTGTGACGTTACTGCACTCATCAACACATCGGAGGAGAAATTTATTATAAGGCTGCACACCAAGAGAGTAGAAATAACAAAACTGCCTAGCTCTCAGCAATATATGGCAGTGAGTCATACTTGGTTTTACGCTGTCAAACAGAGGAAAAGAAAAAAAAACCCAATGCCTGATTTACTTTCATGTAAGACAGTAATTGGAATTTGATTTGGTAAGTCATGTTGGATCCTGGATAAACCAACAGCTGCCAAGTTCTTATACGACAGCAACTGAGATAAACAGTTACACTTCTGTTTGGAACACTTCCCTAAAAAAACCAGGACACTGAAGTTTAACATATTCCTGCTTCTTTGTTTACAGGTACCCTTAAGGAGAACAGACAAAACACCAAGGATGACCACAAGTTTCAGTTCCAGGTTGGCCGATTGTCACCATGCAGCACAACGGAAAAGAGGACTCTGCAAAGTCACTCTGCACTGGTAGGAAGTGGGGAGATCTGGAATCTTCCCTCTCTGAGCTTGCCAGGAAACCAGAGAGCCTCATGCAGAATATTATATTCTTAATCAGTAAATATATGGCATTTGGTTCCTATCAGAAGGAAGGGAAAGACCAGGATGAAAACTGTCACTCAGGAAGTCCTCCAGATGCTTGATAACAAATAAAACAAGCCCTACTGTAACAGCACAAGGTGATGGTTGTAATCTACAGTGAGAAGCGTTGTTTTCAATTAAGAAATGTATAAATTTAGATACGCTACAATAGAGGCTATAAATTTATAACTCTAGAGAAAGCAAAGCTTTCAGCCAACCATGAATTGAAAAGTCATAAAATATTAAAAATCTAGGTTCAATGACCCATTAAATATGTTAGATGAAACTTCAAAATATATCTATAAATATCCTTATATCCCTTACATAGATATCCTACAAAGCAGTTAAAACTAGCAGTTTTCCATCTTATTTAGTTAAACTTGGTTTTATCAGATAAAGAGCATGAAATATCATCTGTCAGCATGAAACATCATCTGTCAGCAATTAACTGTAAATCAAAAAAATGTGTTCTTCTAACACAAGACTTGTTTCTTATGTAGTTTCCGTCACCCTTTAATGCAACTGTGAAATTCTGCTAGTTAGGCCATGTAGCACTTAGCTTTTCTAACCTGGAAAAAAACAGTTTCTGACAGTCCTGTTTGGCAAGCACATGTGTTAGGTAAAAATGTTACAGGCAACCAATGAACTAGTGAACCAGTGTGCTGCCACACCCATCAACAAGGCCGGTCAATGGATTAGACAAAGGATATGTGGGAAGCGAATACGCGCTAAAGGGAAGCATTTCTTAGTAACAGTATGTAGTCAGCTAGTATTTCTCCTGCCTTTATTGCATTCAAGGATAATTCTGTCTATTTAGAAACCCAAGAAAGAGCAAAGAGATCTGGCAGGACCTGGCAGCTCTTGTGAGGGAGGCTGACATGGGAAGGGTGATGCCAGAGCACCTGAGAAAGATTGGAAGAGCTCTAGGGAGCACAAGTGACCAGCAGCACAGTGA
Organism: Rhagologus leucostigma; assembly: GCA_013397725.1. NCBI lineage: Eukaryota > Metazoa > Chordata > Aves > Passeriformes > Rhagologus > Rhagologus leucostigma. Next base: position 4,539,996 of record VZTD01001045.1, read on the forward strand.
AAAGGGTGGGCAAGCAGGACAGACAGGATGTGGCATAGCAGAAGGACATGGAGGGGAAGTTTGTGCAGCATTTCCTGTAGGCAGGACATGCAGGAGAGTGCAACCACCTTCCTGGCTCCTGAGTCTCAGTGGAGACCTTATCGCCCTCTACAGCTGCCTGAAAGGAGTTTGAAGCCAGGTGGGGACTGGCCTCTTGTCCCAGGCAACCTGAGAGAGGACAAGCGGAAACTGCCTCACGTTGCACCAGCGGAGGTTCTGGCTGGACATCAAGAAGGATTTCTTCACTGAAAAGGCGGTCAGGCATCGGCACAGGCTGCCCAGGGAGGTGTTTGAGTCACCATCCCTGGAAGTGTTCAAGAAATCACTGGACATGGCACTTAGTGCTATGGTTTAATTGTCACGGTGGTGTTCAGTCAAAGTTTGGACTTGATGAGCTTGGAAGTCTTTTCCAAGCTTAATGATTCTATGATTCAAAAAGCATAAAAGAACCTCCACAAGGTATCCTATTTTAGTTTATCCATTTTTATCCATTTAGTTTCAGTGGAATACAGTGTAGTCAAGGAACAATTTCTCATGTTTCCATGACTAATGAACTTAGTTCTTTTTGCAGTTGATAGTCGTGATAGCCACGATTTTGTGAATAATCATTGGGTCAAGACTTTTCAATAATATTCAGTAATTATAAATCTGGAAGTTTTGAATATTAAAATTAAATCACTTTAAAATGGCTTAATCCCCCAAAAGTACTATGCTGATCACCAAACTGAAAAATCCATAGAAGAGATCAATAGAAAGGTGTGAAAAAACAGCATAGAATCAAGCAAGCCATGAAGTCTTTTGATCTCAACAGATTAAAAAGTCACCTCATACTAAAATGCCTGCTGTAGTGAGAAAGTACAGGAGAAAAACAAAACTGAACAAAGAGAAGCAGTTATGATTGGCAAAGACACTATTAGGGCCTGATGAAAAGCTACTTGTCATTCCAATCAACTGTTATATCCAAACGTTTTCCCACCTTTTGGAAGCTTTTCATACCAGCTTTACATAATGGGCAAGTAGCTCCCATGGTGATCTTCTGGAACCTCTTCAGTAAGCAGAAAGAGAAGTATTGCTCAAGGATATTTTAAAATGTCCATTGCAGAACCTGCATTGCAGTCAATACATGTTAAAAAAAAACACCTATCAAAGAACCAACTGGTCAGGAAGTGTTGCTATCAGTCTGCTATTCCTCAGTAAGAGAAGCTCAAGCAGCAGAGACCAGAATATTGTGTAGGGTACACTCTGGTTCTAAACACACCCTGGGCGCCTGCCCCTCTGCCACTGAAGACTCAGACCCGCTTTTTAAGAAGGTCTCAATACATCTTGTCCAAGGTGACACAGTAACACAGGCAAGGTGTTACTGCCAGGAGCTGGTTATTGGCTCAGGACACACAGACCACTCCTCTGAGCTGCCAGGCAGTCTGCACCCACCTAAACGCTGTATTCAATTTTACAATCAGATCTTGCACATCTTGTCCTGCAGAAGCACTATGTGTTGTTAAAAGCTGACTAATTTTATCTGGAAAGTGCATCAAAACTTTGTCATCTCAAGAAAATTTTAAGACACAATTCTGCACTTAAAAATACAGAAAAGAAAAAGGTTCCACACAAAGACTTTTCTGACTCTAAAACTGTCCTCATTTATTTTATAACAGAGAAATTGTGCAATATAAATGTTACCATGGTAACAACTCACTTTATTGAATAAGAGAGAAAATAATTATCCCAAACCTGCATATCATGCAAGCTCACGCAGTAAATTCAGTGCTGCCCATTTTCCCCCTCGCTATTTTTCTTCTTGCAAAGAAAAATAGATTTTGAATTTATACCTTATAGCAAGCCAGGCATAATTTTGCCTGTCCCTCCCACTTCTTTGTATATTTTACACCTCTTGAGTGCATGATGTGAAGGACCCACTTACTTAGAAAAAGAAAAAGGGATTAATGAATCAGAAATGCTCTTCCCCCTTCTGAGTGAAGTACAGAAGACTCCTATGTAAATGCTCCACGCATTTAAAAAAAATGAAGCCCTAAGGCAAGCACAGCACATGCTTAGTATTCACTCAGTATACTTAAACAGGAACCCTTAGTTTATAGAAAAACCAAAAGTTATTCATCTCCAAACATAAATTAAACCTGATTTTAGTGTTCTGTCCAAATATCCCCTGTGATATTGTATTTGTAAATATATAGCTATATTTTATATACATGGGACAGCAATATTTTCAGAAGAACTGCATGGATTTAGCCATACAAATCCAATTAATCTCAATAGAACTTGTATGGCTAAATCCCTGTGCTCAGCTTTGACATTTTAGAAGCGGTGGGGGGAGGTTTTTCAAGGAGTGAATATGTATTATACAAAACTCAGTTTTCTCAGAAATAAAATACCATGCAGATACTTGGAAATATCAACAAACATTTATGTGATTCTGTCAAGAAAACCACATTCTTAGGAAAGTAGGTAAGGATTTTCACAAAACTCTTATTTTACAAAAAATAACAGTATTATCCTGCAGCCTATGAGATAAAACTAATCACATGTACATATTAGTTGGATAAATTATTTTTATTTTACCTCCAGTTTTGATCTTTTTACTTCATTTGCAGCGCATCTGCCTCTCTCATATGAAATGTTAAAGAATGAATTTAATCTAGTGTTTGCAGTTGGAGGATGCGTTTGGGATGCGTAAAATTCATGTTTTTAAAAGAACACTTTAAAGAAGTGACTCAGAAACGCTGTTTAGAAAGACAATCTTATTTGTCACCACCTTCCTCACTTTTTTTGGTTTATTTGCAGTCCTAAACAACTTAAAGAGTTTAAGAGTAGAAAAAAAACTACACTCAAGCAACTTCAGCAACAAAGAATGCAGCTAATTTTGATTATCTCTTAGAAGATATCTTCAGGTACTAAAAAAAATTCATGTGTATACACATTAATGCACACACACAATACAGGCTGTGCAAAATCTTAAATCACTAAGTTGTCTTCTTCATGGAACTGGAACTCTCCAATCATCCAAAGATAACTTATCTTTGTAGAGAATTCTTTCTGGAACATAGGCTGTAATGGTATGTCCTCCATAAATACACACACACTTAGAGTACTGAGTATGTTTAATACCTCCCTATGAAGCTCTTACAGAAAATAAAAATATAATTCCAGCAGCTGAACTGGTAAAACTTATAATTCCATATAAAAAAGGCTAGTCTTAGGTGCCTTCTCCCTTCCCCTAAAGCCCTCAACAATCAGTACCAAGATTTCAGTTCCTAAACCAAATACCACTAGAAATGTATATTTCCCATATACCAGTTGAACAGTTATACCCCAAGAGTCTTGCACAAGTGATGTAAATAATGTTTCCTTTTACAATAATTTAGACCTTGCATTTGCCAGTAGCTTTTGTACAGAAACCTTTTTTTTTTCCAGTTCAAGTATAAATCATACAGATGCAGTGGAGACATTTTGTTTGTTTTTCTTAAAGAAGAAAAAGTAAGTGACCATTTCGGAATTAGCTGGACATATAAAGTATTTAAAAAGCCACTAAACAATTAGGACAATTTCACCCAATACAAGCCATCATGCTGCTGTATATTCTACCTGTATATGAATTGGTTAGCTAGTTGCTCACAGGAAGGCTTAGCTTGTTGTATTTCAAATTAATAATGACCACTGCAGTACTGTATCCTCAAATCACACTTTTTTGCCTGAACTGCATGATAAAGTTAGTACTTCATAAAAAAGTAAAGCCATTAGAAGCAGAAACATTGCTAAAGCAACGTTTTTCTGTAATGGTGTGTTCTGAAGGCCTTATGACTGGAAAACACACTCATAAAAGCAACAGCATGTTACAAAAAAATATACATTATCAACTGGGACAGTATCTGACTTAGCAGCCTCTCTGGCCAGAAGCTCTCCTCAGAGCCTTCCTTGAATCCTGCTTTATTAAAAAGCTTAAATTTTGGTGTACAAAAGTTCAGTAGTTTTGTACTAGGTGTACAAAAGTTTTAAAAATGCTAGCTTAATTAAACATATGTGATAAAATCTTTAATAGACTAAAATATGAAAACTTTTTGTGAGAAAGACTTCTATTCATAAGCCTTTCTCAATGCAAAAGTCTCAAACACCCTCTATTCATGTCCCTGACAACCTCAGCTTTTCCATCTCCCTCACAACTCAGAATCACAGAACGGTTGAGGTGGCAGGGATCTCTGGAGGTCATCTAGTCCAACCTCCTGCTCAAGCAGGGCCATCTCGACCAGGCTGCCTAGAACCGTGTCCAGATAGCTTTTGAGTATCTCTGAGGATGGAGATTTCATCACCATTCTGGGCAACCCATGCCAGCACTCATGTCACCCTCACAGTAAGAAAATATTTCCTGATGTTCCTCCTGTGTTTCAGTTCGTGCCTATTGCCCTGAAGTAGAGCAGCAACTGCTTCCTGAGGCTCATGACATCTCCTTATCCTCTACACGTCTCCTGCTCCTCCTGCTTCCCCACTTCTCAGCCTTAGATGCTCCACACCCTGTGCCTGGGTCTTGGTTAGGTCCTAAAGATCATCACATTCAAACACATTGAGCACTTGGGTGCGGCAGCCTTAACAGAGCTCTCCTCAACACTCCTGCTGCACTTCCCTGCTCCAGAAAAAACAATGTTTGGATGTGGACAAATGTATAACTCATTAAACAAACACCAACATATTTATCCTTTATGACAAGCTGGTTTCTTGGTGGGACTTTTTTTTTTTGTTTTGTTTTGTGTTTGTCTTGTTTTTTGAGATATAACCCAAATCCTCCTTTAAAAGAAATTAGAAAATCTTAAAAATTGAAACAATCATGAGATTCCCATGCACCCTCCTCTGACCAAACTATCTCAGTGGTCTTTAATAACAGTAGCTCATTGAAGAAATCATGGATGAAATACAGTCAGTAGCTACAGACATATTCAGGACCACTTCCTTCGCAAATAAACTATTAGCCATTAATTCAGAAACGTAATTTCTATTCAGTTGACTAATAAAATGGTACCTCACTGTAAGAATTTTCAGAGGTTATTCTTCATCATCATTATCTAGGCTCGGGGTTCAACTTTTAGTTTCTAAATGCTTATTTTCTTCCAAGTGACAAGACTCTTGAACTCCTGCCTGAGTGCAAGCCACAAAAAACTGTGAAACTGTGTCCCCCTGCTTTTAGGCTGGCTCATCACCAGCCAGAGCCTGAGTTACAGTTCCCAGTGGCAGAATGCAGCCTATTCAAAACAGCATGATTAATTTAGCTAAAAAGAAAACCACAAGCAGAGAGAAATGGATTAAATAACAACAAAACCCTACATACATATGGTCTTATCTGAGACTTCCCTTGTTAACATTCCACTTTTTTTCAGCCAAAGGGTGAAGCACCTGCTGGTACTGCCCAAGTGCAACTGCTGCCTCTGACACTATAACCTGAATCCTTCCCCCTCTCCAATACAACCCAAGGCTGAATTCAGGTATTGTTCCTCCCATTACAAAGCAACTGAAAGAAAGCCACTGCCAGGTTCTCAGAAAGCTGGGGAAAAGCTTAACTGCGTTTAACCCTTTGGGCTCCCTGGAACTGGCCACACAACGTCCTCTGGTGCTAGGGACCCACAAAGCACCCACAACGCCCGTGTTCTTTGTGGCTATTAAATGCTGCACTTGAGAATGCCACAGATGACACAGGCAAAAAGCAGGGAAATGGTCTTACAAAACCAAAGAGTTTAATTTTCTTCAGTGTGATCAGTTCTTACATTCTCCTATAAAGATCTAGCAGGAGGACTAGAAATGCAATATGATATTAACAACTATCCACTTTCTATTTTTTTCCTCCAACAAATAAATGTATTCAACTTTACAAATTTCTCTTGGTTCTCTGTAAGTGTTGAATCCAATAAGGCAATGAACTGATGAGAATGCCCAAAAATACACTACCATTTCATTTATATGACAATTATTCACAACAAATACACACTGGTATGTTTCTTGTGCTCTGAATGGGAAGTAAAGATATCAGCATATATGTAACGTTTATGGATGTCCAATGTACCACAGCTGCCACTTGATATTTAGAGCCAACACAGAAAAAGCTGGAACAATGAGGGAAAAATATCTCAGACGCTGATGAAAGTGACTGGCAAATATTATTTAACCAAGAGGTTAGACTTACATTCGGAAGAAAAAGATTGATGACTTACACTGGGTCCACTAAATATCTGACATAACCAAAGATCCCAGTGAAATTGGAATTATTACTATATGAAATTATCACTAAAATCAGCTACTCAGTAAAGAAGCAGTCCAGATAGCAAGATTTATCACAGCTGCTTTTTTATCCAAAGTATTTCGTCTGACACCATATATTCAACAAAAAATTAAAGAATTTCAGAAAAAGATGGCCTTTTTCGATACAGATGGATACTCAAAGGTTTGCTTGCCTTCTACGTTTTAAGACTAAGTTATATATTTATATATATTTTTTTATTTATTAAGTGTTTTCATTTCCTATAACATCCTCTTTCCTTGAACTTCTACTGTAGAGTATCACAAAATGACTAAGACAATACCTGCACATCTTTTCAAGCTGGAAAACGTCACTTTACAAGTGTCTCCATTTATAAGCAGTGAGCAACCTGAAGATGCCTGCACTGTGTCAGTGACTGCAACTACAAAGTACCCCTATATTAAGGATGTGTCTTGTGTATGTGCACGTGGTCATGTGTCTGGAGAGTAGGGCAATCCAGTATTTCTCCAGAACATTTGTTCTAACATCATGACAAAACAAATAAAACATAAAACAAACAAACAACAACAAACCCTGCAACATCAACAACAAGAATCCCTCCAAAAATTAAAAAAACATAGGCAAACCTTTACGCCCATTTCAAATTCCTGCCTGTTCCTTTTAGAACATACTAGGATTTAACATCAAAACTAACAGCTTTTCTCTTACTACCTAACCTAATCCAGTTAAAAGTATTATGAAGATGACAGAGACTGACAGTTACATGATGACACCCTTGGCACACATCACATCTGCCAATACTCACTTTTTTTCCTCATTCATGCAGGTTGGTTTTTGGTTTGGTTTGTTTTTTTCCCAAAAGAATATGGTATTTATTTGGTCAACATTTCCTAATTCAACATGCATGAAATATTATTTAACTAGCTTTTTAACATTTGGTTGTAAAATAAGAGTTAATAATTTTTAAACAAATTAAACTGCTCTTTGTCAGTACTTTTATTCATATGAAAATGACCTTAAGCAAACCTATCATCTGATGCAATAGATACTCTATATGGATTGCACTTTTATAGGTAACACAGATAAGAGTATTGTTCTGCTCATGAGGCAGAGGGAGTTAAATCATGAAATATTCAGTTTTAATTAAGATTACTGTATCAAAGGCAAGGCTTAATGCAGAATTGAAATAAAGATCAAGGTTAATGCCTATTCTAAAGCAAATTTACATAAATTATGTTTCACTAGTATACCATGACTCTTATTTTGTTAATTTATACCATGTGAGCCCATAGAAATTAAAGATGGAAAATATCTATTAAGTCATCTTCTCTCTCCTGCCAATGCAAAATTCTTTTTCCTTCTTTCAAGTTTATATCTGAAAGCTTTGTCTACTGTCATTCGCAATAGCTCAAGCAGTGGGGCATTGCACTAAAACTTCAGGGCAGACTATCACACACTTAAGCATCTCCAAAAGAAGGGTTTCTTATCCGTACTCAAAGCTAAGATTCTCCTCATCTTATTTCATTACTCCTACTTAGGATTCATTTAGAAGAGTTCAAAAAAGGTCTTTCTCGGCACTTGAAGCCTATAAATACCTTCAGACATTTTCATCATTCCCTGGTAGTTATTTAGCCAAATTAGTGTAGGGATCATCTCCCTTCATCTGAACATCACCAAGCACATAGATAGCTATAAGTAATAATTACATGTGTTCATTTCCTTTAATCTTTCTTCATAAGTCATTCCCTTCTAGTCTTTAATTTTTGCCAGCCTTCATGCCTACATCTTCTTTTAAGTGTTAACTGCTTTTCAATTATTTTCCTTTTTCTGAACAGCTTTATTTCAGGTAATATCCACTTATGCGTGCCAGCTTGAATTTACCACTTTATGTTGACTTTTCACTGATGTGTGTAGGTTTTTGTGTTTGTTTTTTTTCTTTTGTTTGTTTTCATAAAACATCAGACTCAAATCTCTTCTGTGTTCATGTCAAACCATCACAGAAAAAAATGAAATTACCTGCACTAGAGCCCAGCATTTCTGCTTATTAAAAATACCATATGAGTGCCTAATAAATTGTTTACATTACTCATTTTTATGTTTGGGTCTTTTTCCAGGTTTTAGGCATCATCTCTTTTGGGCAACCAGTCTGACATACGTTTGGTTTTTGGAGTACAGATAATTAATCTTTTTTCTTTGCATTTGCCTTTTTTACTATCTACATAAATACTTCCACTCACAAGAAAATTAAATGAGAACTTCAAGCATTACATTTTATCTCCTGTCATACTGATGACTCCCTATCCTGTTTGCTACCTTTCTTCCTCATCACTCCAACACACTGAATTATCCCCTGTGCCCAAGCACAATGTAAAGTTACAAAAGCTTCACCTGAGCCAGATGGAGACGGCAAATTGGACTGGAGTCTGGCTCACTCTAGGGAATTCTAGACGCTGAGTAGAATTAAAATTTGGGCTATTTTTTTATATGGGAGATGAGAAGAAGATATTGGTTTGAGTGCAAATCTAATCCTGGATAAAAGTAGATTTCTTTACTGCTAAGGAGATACTGTCAGGCCAAATCTCCACAGGTACCTTTTCATTTCTCCCAGTCATCAAGAGATGGTCCGGTTCTGGTCACAACTGCACAGGAAACATGTTAAATGAACTGGCCAAATAGCATTCCACACTATGCCTACTATATGGTTAAAACCAGAGATATCTCACTGATTTGTCTAGGAGGGAAGCAAAAAGGCAGGCCAAGGACATGCTGACCAGCAGACCAGCCTACTGTGCAATGCCTCCAGTCACCATGTGTTCCCCATTAGCCATCCTTCCCCCTTCACTACTTCTACTGGAAGCCCATCACATTTTATGACAGAAGTTGTTAATTTAAACAGAAAGCTTCTCTGTGTCAAAAGCTGATTTGTAAGAGATAAGTACTAGGGTGAACAGCAACTCTCTGTCACTATTAACTAAGAGTCAGCCAGCTCAAAACAAAAGGTAGGTTTTTCAGGATACGATTAAAAAGCAATACAGAGATTTTGTGCTGTTGATGCCTCTGCTATACCTGTTCAGTGAATCAGAACAGATTACTTCAGACTCCCAGTCTTCTAGACTGTCAGTCTAGCATCTTTCACAAGCACTACAGTCACACAAATTATTAAAAAGCTTTTCTCTACACCATCAGTGTCATACATCCATTAGAGGCCATTCCACACTAGAAAATATCTGTTGCAAAAAGTCTTCCTAGGCCATATGCTAGTAATAAATAAAAAAGGCTGGAAAAGATCATTTTATAAGAACAATCTTCAGTTTTCTTCTCATGTCTGTGTGGTAATCTCTTAAGTCAGTCTGTTTACTGTCTGTATCTACAACACTGGGGTTTTTTTATGCATATGATTCATTACTTCCTCTTTTGACATTCTCTTTCATATTTCTTGCTGAGATACCTAGAACATGGAACACCCACTAGTATATTTTATATAGGTCACAGATGGTCAACAACACATCCACCACTCTTCAATTATTAAACTAGACCAACCTGGGTTTTCATATTCTCTAGCTATGCCTTTCAAAAAATATCCCAGCTACCATCTCTCCTATTTTTTTTGAAACTCACTACTAACAAGAGTCTGAATTCAGAACTTTTCAGAAGACATAGATGTACTGCCTGTGTATTCTATTTCTCATAGTGCAATGTTTTAGCATGTTCACAATAGGATGATGAAGCTCTCACAGTTCACGTATATTCTGTTTCAAGAAACATTTATGAAAGGTGAGCAGGCAGAAAAAAAAAGTATGTAAAAACATGCACACAGAAAGCTACCTCTCAGTTCTCTATGAGAACTGTTATGGAGACTAGAACCTGGTCCTGTTAGAAATGGCAACATATATAAATTTAATCACATTCATAAATAACTACTAATTAGAAAACAAGGCAGCAATCTGAAAAGAGTTTGAAAGTACAGAATTTTTGAAACAGAGATTTTTATCTGTTTTTTTGGGGTTTGGTTTTATTTGGGGTTTTTGTTCATGTTTGTTTTCTTTTTTTAAACACCCTTCTCTACATCCATAACAGCAGGGTTATCGATGTAGAGTACAGCAATGTTCATCTGAATGAACTTAAAGTTGCACCATCACGTTAGTGAAACACACCTACAGATCAGCATCTGCTCATCTGAACTAGATCTGTCTTCAAATATTTCAACTTTAGTTTCAGTTAAACTGTGTCCAAAAATCCACACTAAATCTCAGTATTATTTTTAAATTTTACCTCTAAAACACTTCCTGAAATTTAAATAACTTATCAGTCTTTCATTTTTCAGTCAATCTTCCATGACTTGCACTTGCAGAGGTTATACCTAACCTCTTTTATTTCATATTTCAAAAAACAAAGGTAGAAGATCCTTTCTTGACATATTCGGTATTCTCACATCGAAAAACATCACTTTCAGAGTGTTTTCCACAAGACACTGAGCTATTCTATAGTTTCTGTGATTGAAATACAGTTCAAAGCTGTAGGGTTCAGACTGCAAGTTCAAGGATGTAAAATAACAGGTCATCATCACAGAATCCTGCAAAATAAGTTTCTTTCAGAAAGAGACAGAGTTTCAGCATCCCATCCTTAGGAACAAGGCAAAAGCAGTCCAGAAAAAAGGGATGGGAAGGCCAACATCAGCTTGTCCAGCCATGCAATGCAACCCTGGGCATGCTCATCCCAAGTACTCACTGCAGAGTGACAGCCCAACTTAATCTGCAGGAGGAATGAGTGGGAAGGCGTACAAATCAATCACTGCCCCCAGTCTGCAAACATTCTGACAAGGAATATGACATCCAAGCAGGGATAATTCACGTTGGCTTTTTCCATTTGTTTTACAAGAAACTCAGGATAGTTACTGAGAAAACACTTCTTAGTCCTCCAGGATAGAATAGCATTACATAGCTACAATGCAAATGTTTGCATCTGAGGCTGTCTTGATTCCATTTCTAGGGGATGAAGGAGTCAGTGCATCAGGACATGGTTCATTGAAAGCTAGTACAGATTTTAAAACTTTTCATCAACAGCATGGGTTGAAATGCTTGTGTCTGCATCAGGGTGCATGTCTTTTTCTCTGTATTAACTAGAAAAGCACACTGACTACCCTCAGATGTACTTCTAACATTCAGAAACATTACATTATCACGTTATTTCTTCTATCATCCACCCTCCTCCACCTAACGTGAGAAATTAAATCATACAGTGGGTAAGGACAGAAACTTTTTGCAGCACCTATGCAACTTCAGATATACAGCACCATTTTCAGCCATAATAATCATCAATGTCATCATCGTCATTATTATACCAGCTTTTCCAAGTCTAAGCTACTTTAGGATTTGTTTCACATTGTTTCGTCATTCTTCATATTTAAAATGGACAATATTTGCAACATTTACTAAGAATATAAACTTTCCATAAATGAGATTTACTCACACCATGCTATCAATTTTCCACATTGCTCCCCCAAAACATTTTCCAGTTTTCATTTCCATAGATGGAGAAGAGAGAGTATGTAAATTCCTAACTATTCCTCATCTACCAAGAGGCATTCTTTCATGAACAAGCTTCATATTCTGAAATCTTCTCTTTCAAATTAACTGTAATGCAGCTGCTTCTTTTGTCCAAGATACTGTGGCAAGTCCTAATATCTGCTATCAAACGAACACAGCCAGCAGCAGAGGGTGTTTAGGGGAGGAGGGGTGTCAAGCACAAAGTCAGTAGCTAGAACTGACTACAGCTGGCAGGGCAGAAACAGTACAAACATTCACCAAAGTGATCCAACATTCTTTAATGTAACGTTTTGCTACCTTATGCTCTAACATTGTTCATGTGCACAGTTTCAGGGCTTTTGAACCTCATAAAAAAATGGAAGGGGTCCCTGGTACAGATACAATGCTACAAATTTATTTCACACAGTGATATAGGAAAATCATTTGTATTTCAGTGACAGGTGAGGTATAAATACCTAAGGAGAACAAAGTGTAGGTACGGAGATGTAAGAGTGCATTAGGCAGGGACAGGAGAACAAGGGACCGTATAAGAACAAGTCCAAAGAACACATTAATAAAAAGAATATAACATTACAGCTAACTCTTCAACCAGTGATTCTGAACCATCTTTCTTGCTACTGAAGTTGCAATTGCATTCATCACTGTTCGTGCACAGAAGTAAAAGACATTAAATTATCAAAGGATTGTCAAAGGAAGATCTTGACAGGATATCTGTGTCCCTACACCTCGCTGAAGTGAACACCAAGGAGCTAGTAAAGCTATTTTGGCTGAAAGACAATGACAGCAAAACGTACAACAGGTAATATTGGCCTTTAGTAGGCTCCCAGCTGGAATTAGACATTAGTTCTAGTTACCAGTGATGCGAAGAAACAGGGTGCTCAATGTAACTATTTAACCGCAAGAGTTGGTTCTAGTTTTGAAATTGTATTTCAATTAACCAGGTTCTACATAAACACTCAATAAAGAGATGGTTCTTCGCCCCAAACAGGGGCAAATGGTGAAAGAAAACAGCCAAATTACTTCTAAGAAAGATAAAATTTATAAAGAGTGTTAATGACGTCACCTGAGGGCTTGAAAGGTTCTTTTTAGTCTTTAATCATATCTTTCTAGGCATATCATCTTAAAACAAGAGATTTGAGAGAGAACTAATGAATTCTATCCTAATGCTCTAATTTGCTTTATCTCAGTATTGTGTCCTATCTTACTTCCATGAATAGCTGGTGATTCTGGAATAGACTTTCTGCATACACTAAATGGTTAAAGCAAAGTGATTAAAAAACTTACCATATACAGGCTGTTTTTAGATATATATATATATATGATCAAGAGAGGTTGTGCAGTACTTGCTTAATTAATCTTTGCTGTCTTAACACATGAACCAGATGTACTATTATGTTCTTTGTTCTTCCCTAAAGAGGGGATGAGCCGATTATTTATCTCCAAACAATAGGAGTTCATGTACCACAGTGAAGAATTTTTTTTAATTGGGGAGGCAATCACTAACAAGCTTCAGCTGCAACTGCTTGATGTAAACACAGCACAGATTTGTTCCTGGAGTATAAAACGATGTTCCTTCCAGTAAGTACATGAAACCAATTTCTAAATAAGTGTGTAAAGAAAGGGATGGAAAGGACAGAGTTTGGAAGGAGGAAAACTCTGTTTTGTCTTTCATGTATTCATATTTACTTCTTTGATACACTAACACATTTTCATAGATAAGTTAAGATTTGAAGCTTCAAATACTGTTTACAAATAACGTGCTGAGAGAACAGAAGTTAAAGAAACTGTTGGTTGATACAACACATTCCCTATGTTATATAGCATACAATCTAAGACACGTGAAAGGCACAAGGGAATACATAACACTATGTTCACAGGGCCACAAGAATACTTTGTGAAAGTTATTAACAGACGCACATATAAACTCTTCATTACTACATAGCAAACTTACATAGCTACCTCAATCACAATTTCTATTCCATTATATATTGAAAAGTACAGATTTATTGTAAATCAATTTTACGAAGCCTTAAACACAGCTACTTCCTGGTCAGCAAATTCTTATGGACATGCTACACAAATAAAAAACTAAGATCAAAAAGCAAGGAAGTTTAGAAATTAGTAAACTGTTCTAGATAAGATATTTAGGAATTCTCTTTATCTTCCTGATAAACTTCATCTCATCTGAAGTCCTCACTCCCCCTTCCCTCTCAATAGCCTTTCCCTTGTCATAACCAAAATTTCTTCCATAAAACTAGTTTTCAATAATTTACAATGATTTACCTTCTTCAATATACTGTTTTTAAGATGTAGATTAAGTGCCAAACTGGGACCTATTACTATAAGCTCTTCACAGAAATAAGGTAAGTTTTCTACTTTAAATTAGCGTAAAGAAAGAACACAAATAGAATAGAATTTGATTAAGAAAGCCTCCTAAGAAATTGTAAAGCTATATTATCAATATACCTCCAAAAATGAAAATAAGATTAAATTAGGTCAAACAATGTAACATAGGTAAAACGCTATTAGTTTTTCTAAAAGATCTTTTCTGTATCAATTAAAATTAGAAGGAATCACGCATGTCAGTCTTGTCACAATTTTAATTAGAAAATACTACTTGAAGTAAGAATACTTTTATTTTTATTCACAGCTATGCTCAGAGTCGAAAAAAAAATAGTCAGCTATTTGGTTAAAAGTAATGTTTTCTCCTTTCTTCTTGCTTAACAGCAGGCTCTCTCAAGCTGCCATAGTCGGTGCTAAAGTGCTAACTATGTCACCATGCTGTGCATCACATTAAGCTCCCATTTCAGCTCATGAATTTCTGCCAGATTAGTCCAGTAACCAGTAACAGAAAATGAGAAAATGGGAGTTATTTATTACCACTTATCACTATCTTCCCAAACCTACAGAAAATCAACAGAGTACTGAGATCTATACAATTCAGTACAATGAGATCAATAGATTACTGCACTTTCTAACCAACAGGCAGATCCAGGAAAATAAAGTGTGTCAGATGCATAATATACCTATAAAAGGATACAGGATCAAAACCAGCTAGCATGAAATACAACACTAATAATATAAAATTGTCTGAAAAACCCCCCACAGCAACAAATTGCCAACTGCTAAAAAAGATGTTCTAACAATACAAAAATAATCTTTCAGGTATGGGCAACTATGAAGTCACAGGATCAAAAGGTTATACTACAAACCCACTTGGACAATAAACATGCAGGGATATTCAGATTATATATGAATGCTGTGCGAGACACATGACAGTATAGAAGACTAATAGATATTCTGTGCTGGTGAGATGTGTCTCAGGTATCTTTACTACACACTGAAAGAGGAGGGGAAGTTTATTTAAACCAGTAACGAGAACAAGATAAGCCCAGAATCTACGGTTTATATTTGATCATTCCTGTTGTGGGGTAGCTCTAAAGATCTTCTGACTGACCAGATAGAGAGGTATTCCATAATTCTAAATAGTTCTCATGAAGAAAAAAAAATTCAAAAATAAGCTTTTAAGACCTTTTTCCATATAGTTCAATTTTTTTTGTAAGAGTAAATGCTTCCCCCTGAATGGAATTATAGGAGGATCATTCCAGAGAAGACAACTCCTGCGGTCAGAATGGATTAAGCTGTGCAATTTTATGTACCTTCCTCTGAAGCAAGAGGACAAGAGGACAGCGAAAAGCAAACAGTCATTTTCAGGTTAAATCAATAGGACAGAAGCAGAGGCTGATGACATCCGCTCTTGTAATTCAAGTTTAAAACTCAAGAAGTGATAAAAATAGGGAAATACATGAGAATATATTTGCTTATATTCCAGAAACAAAATTCAAGAAAATCTACATACACCATCAACTCCAAGAGAAATGCAATTTTCACAATCATCTCCCTTCTGAATATTCACTACTTAATAATTCCAACTTTCAAGAACATATAAAATAATTATTCAAACATATCAACATTTTTGTACACAACTATTCAAGTCTACTGAGTCTTAGTACCGCCTATGGGTGTATAAAGCAAAGACACTCTCCAAAATCAGATGCATGATATGCTTCAATTATGTCTTGAATCGGTTTGCAATATTATCTACGAAATAAAAAGCTTTTTTTTTGAAACATTCAACCAGAAAACAAGAAATCTCACTGCAGTATAAACTTTGCTCAGGAAGGTCTAAATGCTAAGTTCATTTGAGAACAGGATAGAAATATATTCTTCCAAAGTCACCCCCCACACTTATGAAGCTAATGTCTGCTACGAACTTCTCAATTATTTCAGGTAAAATTTTAGCACTGACTATCCATTTCTCCAAAAGAAGGACAAGAACAACACTTAGGGAATTTCACAGTAATAGGGAAGCAAAGAAATATGGTTTAACAGAATCACCAGGAACTTCCATTTTTCCAGCATTTTGCTTATTTAAAAAAACAAAAAATTAATCTACTTACTGACATATACCCAGTACAAGAACATGCTCTGTATTTCTTACATACTGTAAAATAAAAATGGCTCCACTTATCTTCGTTCTGCTTCATAGTAAGGCCTCGAAGGGAACAGTGTAGAACAACACACTTTAAACCAGGCTTTTTTCTGCAGAAATTCACCTACCTGCTTACTTTTAAAATGGAGAGTATTCTATTAGTGTTAAATAATACTGTTAAAGCCAGATGCAAAATGTTCCAACGAGCAGTCCCTCCAACAGCAAGGAAAGCTGGAACACAATACAGCTTATCTAGCAAAAATGAGTAATTCTTATTCTGTCAAGAGTTGTCAAACGTGGAATGAAAAATTTCGTATTTTTAAACATTAACACAATCCGAGCTTGTAGAAGCGATTAAGAGTGTTTTCCATTTGAAAAAAACTGTTAAGTTGACAGTATTCATAGAATCGAATCACAGAACTATAGAATCATAGAATCAAATTCCTCTTTATCAAATTGCTACATCAAGGGAATCTAACATAATGCAGTAACAGAGTTAGAACTATAATCAGGATGTGGATATCTGGTGTCCAGAAAGGCTACGACATATATAAGCCATAACATAAATCAATTACGTAGATAACAAAACCAGGCATCGTTCCAATCTTGCACTTGAAATTTACCATAGCTGTCAATTTACAAAAAAAAGGCAGTTTAAACATCAAATTGTCATCTGAAAAAGAAAGTCATAAAGCATGCTTCCAACACAACAGGGACAAAGAAATCTTGCAGGTAATTTGCCTCATACTGTTCCACTTTATATACAGAATATTAGGTACTCCTTATTCTATTAATGTAATGCAGACAAGAAAGCAAGAAAAAAGAAAACAAATCTCTCCGATTTTCACACTCCAAGAAAGGGCACTTTTTTCCTCCCTTAATTACCAAAAACTACATTCCTCTGGCTCCCTCCAGCTGGAACTATGTTATGTACATCAGTGGTTTGTGTATTTCTAATAAACCAATATCATATTGGCACTTAACACACTACTCTGAATCTCCTATCTGCATTTATTCTAACTGCAGCTAGAAAGTTCTTACTTTGTGGACAATTTGCAATGCTATTTATCTTTATGACAGATTGAAAAATTTTAGGTTTGTTAACCTTTATTCCAAATTCTTACACATTTATAACTAAATTAGTTTTATGAATTTGTGATACTCTTAAGAAAATTCAAACACTTTTCCTAGATCCAGTATCAAAGAAATAAGAAATGTCTAATAAATGAAATACAGAGTATGATGTGTAAGACACCTGATGTGTCTCCATATGCTCATGAACAGCCTTCCTAGAAATCTGACTGCAAATGCACTAGACAGAAGTAAATTCTAACTATACAACTATCTGAAAATATTTCCCAAATATAATGAGTAACATGAAAACCAAACCTGGGATGACCCAACTTTAGTGCATTAGAGTAAAAATGCAAACAGAACTGAGGTTACTTGTAAGTTACCTATTTAGTAATTTTTAGCTATTATATACTATGAGAAGTTATCAAACATCTCTGCATAGATGTTTTTCTAAATATTCAGGGATGTATTACCAGAAATAAAAAATGCAAATGTATGCAAGACAAAGGGCTTCATTCCATTTTACCTCAGATAACATCACAGCTCAAAACTACAAGTAGATCTTATCAATCCTCTTTATGAAAAGCTATTGCACAAGAAAGCAGAAGCAAGATAAAATGTCTAGAAAATGAAAAATGGTCAGGAGAACTGAATTGACTTGAAGAAGCAATTACTGAATGATTTTGATAAAGGAAAAAGCATTGGTTAATTTTGGCTTGTAAACCATAATAACAATATCTATTTGCTTACTGATTGTGATAAGAACAGCCCTTGTCCTCTTCAATGTAAAATGACCTCATTTAAATTAAATTGGTGCTGATAATTCTTGCCCAGTGCTTTGTGCATAAATTCATTTGTCTCCTATACTAAGGCACATTTTATAAAGAGCATTATGTTGTATTTCTGTCTGTCTTTCTATTTGCTGTGGGAAGCCTAAAAGGAAATACTACTCTTATACAAACCAGAACTCAATAGACTCTCGGAACCTTTGCAGAATGTGCTTTCAGGAGGCTTTATAAAGTTTCTTTGTATCCCTCCATTCTGTTGTAATTGTCCTTGGACACAATGAGTATTTCCTATTCTGCACTATATTCAGTGGGTCCATATGGGCACACAAATAATACTCTTGGTTGTTCCTGCCGTACCAAGTAAGAAAACTCTAAGACTACTCTGTTGTTGTAGGATGCAGACTGCACACCCCAGAGTCACACTGTTTTTAGCACTGTGTGAAAGCTCATTTGCATCTTTTCACCATTTTCACCATGTTTTATCTTTTAAAACACTTCAGCCACATGCTCAGCCATATATCCAAAGAGACCATCAACTCAGCAAGTTCTGTCCCAGCACAGAATGTACTGCCCACTGGTGATGGCAATATCATCTTCGATCTGTTAAAATATTACACAAAACTGTTATCTGAAGAAAAGCATTTTAAGATCTCATCCTCTCAAATGGCTACAGAAATCAATAGTTCTCTAACCTCCAACCTCTCGGTTTAAAAAATAAGCAAATAAATTCAAACAAATTCAGTGACCTGTTACACTAATACACAATGTGTTAAAAAAACAGTTATCATGACAAATTAGTAAGAAAAACAGTGAATATTCTGGAGAAAAATGAGCACTGAAAACTTCTCGAATACAGACAATTAATGTGCGTACTGAGATCAAAAAGCCATAATTAAAACCCCCAAACGTTACATTAACTTTCTCTCAAAAATCCTCACTGGATGTGTGAAAAGTTCGATTAAAAAGAGCACAAACCCAAGAGAAATTTCAACTTTTAAGAGGGTAATTGAAAAAATTTTCATTTTCAGAAGAAATAAGCACTTTTCTTCCCTCCCCTGCTGCTACTTTCTTGTACTAGTTAGTGAGGAAAACCAAAAGTGAATGGGCCCAATTCTTTCTCCTGTAACCTAATTACAGCAAGAAGTTATAGCAGAAGTTGTTTAGTTTTATATTGGTTGCAAAGATCACACTTGTAAAACAAACATGCTATCTCTTTGTTTGAAAAAAGTATGAGACCATTCTAAGGAGTATTAAAAGGCAAAAGATTAAGTTTCAAATTTTAAGTTGAAATTCTATTTAGAAAAATGAAACATTTTCAATGAAACCTACCAGTAAGAGGAAAAATGAAATTTTGCTGCTCATTAGCATAAAAGTTTCACTTTTGAAAAACGAATAACCAAAATTTTCATACAAGAAAAACAAGCAATAACAAATATCATGAAATCAGCAAGGACAGATCTGCTAGTCCTTCTTGAATCTTGACTGCGATTGTTGATCAACTTTAAAGCTAAGACATGCTATTTTCTGACAGTACATCACTGGGGAGAATCAATATGCATTTGGTTCATGCACAGCCTTTGAGTTTACAAATTAGAGAGCACAAAAAATTAAACGTGAATCAGTTAAGAAGCCAAATATTTGAGTTAAAACATTTTAAACTTCTGTACAATTTTATAATGATTTCCATGCTGTACACACAAACAAGAAAATTAAAGCCTGTGTTATCTAACAGTAAAATGTATCAATATTGCTAAGGATAAGCCAGCTCCTAAATATTTACTTTGTCTGAAAAATATATTTACAGAACAACTAATGACAAAAATCAGTGAAATGCAAATTATTTTAAACTATTCAAGAAAAAAAAGCAATTAAATATTATGCCTAGCTTAAACTACTTTTCAAACCTATTTTAAGTTCTGTTGTATTTTATATTACTTTGCACTGGAAATTTCAATATTTTTAATTAAAATTTAATGTAAAAATTGCTTTATAACTAAAAATATTCTTAAATTATTTATAAAATTTAATTTTTGTATAAACATGTTTAATTTTAAATTCTTTGCCCTAATCTGGTTAAGATTAAATACAATATTTTTGTATTTTTATAGTTTAATCTCCAGATATTCAGAAAATAAAGACCTACAACTATTCTTTGATAACACTGCCACCTAGTGCAAACTCTAAATTAGAATGAATCATTTCTTTGAACTTGTTCATTCTGTAATTTAGTCTACGGTGGAACTACACCACATTCAAAATATGTCTTCAGTACTACTTAACTGAATATTGGAATAATAACATTTGTTCTCTTACCTGGAATGCCTGTTAAATAAGCAGCTATACTAATTTTGAAAATATAAGGTAAAATACTGTTATATAATACATTCACATCTAGTGTATACCAAAATGTTTTTGATAGCCAAAAATAAGAGAATACAAAGCTAACATCCTACAAACAAACACGTATGTTCCAAGAACTTTACATTAATGCACACCATAAATTGAAATATTACTTGGTTAAAATTTGATACCTAACAAGGAAAGGTGGAAAATATTTCAGTAAATTAAAGTAAGTACAACTAGAAAGCAGGAAGAAATGGAGAATTTTCTAAGGTGGAAATGATATCTAAGACTCAGGACGATAGCAGAAAATCATGTTTACTTATACAGAATTGGTCAATATACACTTGACAAACCCAGAGCTCTAGAGAAAATATCAGATTTACTTAATTCCACTTAGTTCTATAGCTATGCTGCCATCTAGTGAAACGGGATACTTCTACTCTTCTCTGCAAGATCTAAATTTTGTTCTAATGAAAAACAGTAGGTACATGTACCACAGTAAACACTGTTCACCTGTCCATACCTTATTCCCTCTGCTCCTTCTTCACCAGTACATTTTTGTACTATGTGTTACAAGGTGACTAATTTTGGCTGTTGGACAGTGAACATTTATACACCTAACCTGAAATGCAAATGGGCTTACAGACTTCAGTGCAAAAACAAGAACCGATCAGCACAAACCACAGTCCAGGATTAGGGAAAAGTTAGCTATCAGCACATTTCAGACCATTACACAGATGAAGCATTGGATTCATAGCTAGTAATACAGATAAATATTACTCTGAGCTTTCAATTTAAATTACCTGTTGTGGTTGTTTTCTCATTACATATAATTAGAATGATGAATTTAAAAAAACATTTAAAACTTTGCAAATTCCAGACACTAAAAAGCAAATAAAAAAAGTAAGTATACACTCACCTGGGAAAATATATTTGCAGTTGGAGCAACTCTGTTGTCCACAATACTATATAATATTGCTAACAATCTGTCCAGGGGAAATGGCTTTGGCCCAAGGAGGTGATTGCTGGTCTGCAACATAAATAACACTTTTTAATCCAGTAGGTCTTTCCTGGAGAACCACATGATATTATTCTCATTTTTTGGCCTCCGGGGAGGCACTGTGATTCACAGTAGTCTTTCATACAGCCTACTTACATGTTATGGAAAACACTGAATACGTGCTTATTGATAAAGAGAAAGATATAGACAAAAAGATCTCTCTAACATGGCAACTGTTCAAACTGCACAATAAAAAGGAACATTTTTGAGCTGTAACAGAGGATCTTATGCCAAATTTCCTGTCACTAGATTTATACATTTACTTGTCTTATTTAATGACCTTGCCTACTCTAAGGAATAAAGAAGAAAGGCTGTTTTATGGCATTCAAAGAATCACAGAATGGCTTGTGTTGGTAGGGAGCTTAAAGATTTCTTCCAAAGAAAAAGGACAAAACTGGACAGAGTATTCCAGAAGCAACACAAAGAGTGCTGAATGTAAGACTCAGAGTACACATGCCTCTCATAGGTTTTAGCTGACTAAAATAAAGAGTTCAGATGGCTGAGCCCAAGGTGAGCTTCTTGGCTAGTAAGAGCTGCTGTATAATGAGCTACCAGCCAGCTACACACAACCGTGTTATCAGAACACAGCACATTTACTCAACTTCCCATCTACAGAGCTCTTTTGCACCCTACATACCTCACATCTCAGCTGACAAGGATGGCCTTTTAAGGCATTATAGATTATTGTACGTAGTAACATTGCATTCACTTGAATTCAGAGAAATACAAAGTCCTGACTGTTCAATGCTAAGCATTTTCAAAAACAACCAATTCCACAAAAAGGAGATGTACAGTTTATACGGCAGAACTCGACAGTGTTCCAACTCGGGCAGCATAGTTAGGACTACCGAGATTTATTACCCACACTTTCAAAATTTCTTACAAGGGAAATACTTGTTTTATATTAAGTTTGTTTTTGATTCTCTCTACTTTGACATTCAGTTGCCTTTTTTGTAGCCTACACTGATTTATTCTTACTAGCAGAGCAGCCAAGATTACAGAGGATTTTCAAGGGAAAGTTTGTTTCAAAATGCTTCTGGGAAAGAACACCTCAAATGTATCACCAGCACCTCTGTGGCTTTAAGTCATCAGCAAAACACAACCACTCATTTCTTCAGCAAAACCAAAAAGTATTTCCAATACATGTTTTAACTTTTCAAATCCAGGAGGTGTCCCCAAAGCTACCTCTTGGCTGACAAAGCAAGCAGTGTGAAGAATCATGGAAACACATAGTCAAGACTTTAGCACGGCATCCTCAGTGAGAATGCAGATGTGGTGTAAGTTATGAACTGTACAATCACCTGCCCTTCTGCTTCTACACATGCCAGTTCTGTAAAGCATATTCTTTACTATCAACAAACAAACAGACTAATTAAAATCAGTGCACTCCAAGCAGGTAGCAAATGCAGTTAGCATGGAGTAATCTCTGAAGCCCTGTTTAGTATATACAGTTACTTCAGAAATTTCTTGCTCTCTATTTAGACAGAATATTGTTTGGAACTTTCAAATTATCTAAAAGAAATGCTTCCCTCTAGAAAAAGCAGAACTAATTCTAAGAGAATAAATTCTTGGAAGAATAACAGTGGTTTAGAAATTCCTTCAAACATAACATGGCAAAGAATTAGAATTTACAGATCTTCTGCAAAGAGGTAAGGCAGAATGCTACACAGGATAGTATTTATAAAAATGCAAGGGACTCAACAGCTCTCAAAAACAAAGATACCTTCCAGACTCAGAAAACCTGCTCAAAAAGTTTTATAGCCATCATATCAACTCTGTATGTCCTCTATCACCTTTCCACCTAGGCAATATATCCATTGCTCAAAAAGACTTTTCCTCAGTTGCCACTATGTTTGATCATGCTTTTTATCTGCAGTGCCAGTTTCATGTTCCCTTTGTTTACCTGACCTAAGTCTTCCAACACCCTACAACTGCAAGCCATGTATTCACATTCCAAAATGTCACGAACAAGAATGAGAACTCCAAGTGTTCTTTAAAGAGTAAAAGCTTAACCCAAACTCAATTATCTGCAGAAAAAGAAGAAACTCCTTAACCTCAACTGACTGAATTTTCAACCTTTTTAGCATGTACTTGAAGAGTGAACGATACCTCTCCCTTTTTTTGTAATGCAGAAAGCATTTCCAAACTTCTCTGGTTGCTAAACAAATGAAGCGTGTTCAGATGCAAGCTATAAATTCTGATACAAAACAAATCCTAGACTGAAGCTGAAGCAGATATACAAGATAAACTCATTTCCAATAAGAAACACACCAACACATTTGATCTTCTGACAGACTAACACCTGAAAAAGTTCACTCCTGCAAAAATAGCTTCACCAAGATCACTCACTTGTCGCTAAACTGGAAAAGCATTGTTAAAGGACAACCATTCAAAGAAACCCAGTAAGTTCTGCTTTTATCTGCAACAGGGCAATTAATAGAATGATAAGTCAGTTTCTTCTCCTCATTCACAAGATTCATTTGTTCTAATTAAAAAAACCCCACAGCCTCTGGACTGACACAGTTAAGATTCACAAAATAAATTTTTAGTCTTGCTGTACCTAAACTTTTAAGGAACGATTTATTCCATCTAATGTCAGCTTCCTGCCAAGCAGGTACGGACAGCCAAACCAGTTTCCTCAGTTCCCATTATAGCCAGTAGAAATGTAATCGATACAATTTGTGGTGCAATTCATCTGCCTGAAGGTAGAACCTACTTTAGTGTGAGTCAAATCACACCCTACACTCCAATGACTGCATCAACTGGCTCTGCACGGGCTATAAACTGGTTTAGATACAGGCACCCACGAAGAGTTAGGTGAATCCGATCTGTAAATCAGTCTTTAGACAAGCTTCTCTGAGCAAAGGTACATTGATATAAACTGTCACAACAACTGAAGCAAATGAGTCTATTTGTAACACTACATCTGTAATTCTTTATCCCTACATTTCAATTTCCCTCACTATAGAATTCTTTCTATAAAAATTCTTTAAGGAATATAAAATTATTTTTTGAGAGAAATGCTGATACTTGGCTATTCCACTTATGATGTCCCTTAACTAGCTTTATTAAACACACTTTGTTGTACACAAAAATAAGGCTTTAGGAGACAATTTTATGTCACAGTTTCAATAAAATAAAAATGTCTCTATCTCACAGAAATTTGTATCATACAAAACAAGTGCACCAAAAACTGTTATTTCTGCAATTCTGCTGTTTCTACAGTAATCAATGACACAAAATGAAATACAAACCCACAAGTATAGTAGAAAGAAAATACTTGCTGCCAAGCTCAGCTTAGAAAGGTAAAATACATACCTTTTCATGCTTCTTCATGAAGTTCGTCTTTCTAATTTTCCCATGATGCTGCAAACAACAGATAAGAGCAAAGATAATTAGGACAGTCAACAAAGAATGTATACACTACAAATGGTAGTATGTTACGCTAAGTCTACTTCATTACTACACTTCCAGTATTTGCCTTTGATGTTACTACCAATCATTCTTACTATAAGCCCTAAAATTACACTTGCCTTACCTCTTGATTCACCTTGTCCCAAGTGGTGCAAAGTCATAAACACAACATGCTAATATTTTCTGGTGACATGCCTAAGTTTTTTTTTTTTTAATCTACTCAGGAACTGATGAGAAGAGGTAGTAAATTTTTTTAATGTATTAAATGTTTTTAATACTTGGTGTTGTCTTCATCCTCCTCATATCCTCAATCATCTAACGAAAAAGACAGATGATGACTATCCTAATCTCGAAAATGTATCCATGTATAAAATCCACCAGAATTTTCACCTTTTAGTGACCCTATTTTAGAATTTGGATGGTACGCAAGTTGGTAGAATGACAGCCAGGACTTTAATCAATACAATACAAAGGTAGTTCAAGGTTCTTGAACTAAATGATAAAAGGAAGGAGGAGGGGAAGAAGGAGTAGGGGGTGGGTATTGAAGAAACGAACATAATTCAAAGCTGCACCTTTTTAAAACTGTCTTAAGAAAGGAGGGACTACTGAAACAAAATAATCAAATGCTCTTGGATTTTCAACTGAAAATGTGAGGGCAAGACACAGGCAGAAATATAGTAAACAGTGTCACAAATGAATGGGTTAAAAAAGAAACAAAAAAACCCAAGAGAGACATGAAGGGTGAAGTGTAAGTGATGTAAAATTAGAGGAGAGATGTAATATTTTTCAAACATAGTTAAGTGCTATTTCTCAAAATATCACCTGATGAATTTTTCACAGCCCTGAGAAGTATACCCTGTAAGCATGCTCAATGATTCAGGAAAAGAAATAACTCAAATAAAGGAATTATTTTTTCATTATAATGTTTAAAAACTTGTACTTGGTATTTGTGGCCCTCAATACTCAGCCATGTCAAAATTATCTCAGTAAATGCAGCTTTTCTTGACTGACTTCTGAAGAGCTAAATATTTTATAGACAGGGCTTAGGTTCACTTCACATGGTTTGTTCAAAAAACCAGTTAATTCAGTTAATACATATCACACACACTTAGAGACAGCAAAGTAACCATTTTATCATGCCTTTGGAAAAATGACTGCAGTGATAACCATGACCTTTCAGAGGGGAAAGTGATCAAGCCTGAGGTTACACAGCATGCTTGGGATGGATCACAACAAACTGCATTCATGCATTTTACAGGTTACGCTGGGATCTCTGTGTGGTATATATGGTGCCTTATTTCTGTGCAAGCACAAAAACCCATGAAATTAAGAGCTAATTTTCAATTACCTTTTAATACTGTTTTCTATTAAAGATTTCATATATACTTCATATATATTGCTATTCTTTCTTGTTTTAAAGACTTCCTTCCAAACCAGCTTCGTATTTTTCACTCAATGTACTCTTGAATTTTCACATAACTAATAGCAGGGGTACTAATTATCACCTCCCTGCTCTGTCAGGCTGTTAGTATTCCAGGCTGCCCCAAACTGTGACTTTATTTTTAGCTGTAGTACAGCCTAGCATCTAGAGTAGTGCAGATGAGCAGCTCAATTACCATCTTTTGTTTGCATCCCTTTTGCTTCTACTAGTCCTTAGTTAAATCACTGTACAAGATGCTTTTCTGTGATCTATTCTGAATCCTATTACGAACCTCATAAAAATTATATTCTATTTTCACTGTTCACATGACTCATAAAAATACTCAGCTTGAAACCCAACCCCAAAGTGTTGGTTTTGTTGGGCTTTGAGATGCAGCTATTTCTGAAGCTCAGTTTCAGACCTGATGAAGGACTAACTGATACCACATGACACGCAGGAAAAACGGTGACTTCTGCTTCACCAGCTCTTGGGAAAAATACCTGATAGCACTGATAGAAATAGCTTCATGGTCCCTGCTTCAAAAACCTTAAGAAATTCATGTTTATTGTACAAAAGTTTAGTACAGTTCATGTGCAAGAGTGGAAATTCACTCAGAGATACTAAAAAAGGAGAAAGGAAAAGAATTAAGGTGAAAAGGTTGCTCAGTGAACACAAGGAAGATGCGGCACATTTTGATAACATGCTCTACAGACTTGACTCTTGCAGGCTTTCCCATTTCTGTGTAGAAACACTTCTTCAGCAAATAAATCTCTAACAAAGAAAATGCTCCAGCCAAGTGCAAAGAACAAGGCTTGCCCATAAAGAAAAGTTGCCTCCCTACACTTACTACAAGTACCCCTCCATGCAGGAAAGGACTAAATAGAAGGGTGGAACACCTACAGCTTTCAGTAAGATCATACCAGAGTTTGAACTGAAAACGTACTAGCATATCATCACTAGGAACTGCAGTGACTTCTCAAAATGTGTTATCTATGATTTTTTTTTAAGAAGGAAAAAAATGATATTTTTACAAATTTGTCCTGCCCTCATTTTCTTTAATTGGTTACACCTATCCATCATGAATACCATACATTTATATCCACATGCATATATCAATACATACTGTAATAGTTGGTAAAATGCATAGAAAGCCCAACTGCCCGATCGCTTTTCTGATATCTGTCTTCCCACTTACATTTTGTCAAATTAATAACTCAAAATGAGGCAAGGCAGGCTTGAGGAGCTTGAAGATCTTGGGTCAGGAAGAGATAGACAACAACAACAGCACCCCAGCACTTGTCTGCAGTATAACCACAACTTAGCCCAGAGGAAAGAAGAAGAAAAAAAACCCCTCAACTTGCACATGGCAGGATCTTACACAAAATTATGTTTAGCCCAGGATTTGGTAGTAACGATTAATACACTCATCCTAAAACATGCATTACCACCATTTCAACACAACACATACCAGCCAATGTAACCATACCTTCTGCAAAAGCAACTGCGTGTATGTTTCTGTTCCAGAAACTTAGAACTGTACAAATAACCTAACAGTGCACTGAGTCATTTTACCTCATTAAAGACCAAGGCAGTTGCGGTTTGTAACTTACTCTGGAAATCTAAGTGTGGCTTATAATTCAGGTCACTGCAGTCACTCCACTAAAATCTTTCCCAAACAAAGCTGTATCAACTTAGAAAAGCAAAGCACAGTGCTCATGCTATAATAGTGTTATGCATAATTTGACATGAAGAGGAAGTTTAGTTTATTAGAAATTTATAATCACTAGGTGATCATTACCAAACACAGTGCGTGATCTACAGAAAAGCTGCTCATCAAATCAAACAAAGCACACACAGAAACAGAGCTCAAAATGAACAGTTGAAGAGTTTTAAACTAGGAAATTCAGTATGCAGGAATCCAGTAAATAGCACTAAGAAGTTAATCTTGTTACCTTAAGAAAGAATCTCTTATCTGTCCTAACAGGATTGTAGGAGGCAAGGTAAGCAGCTATTAGAAGAAATTTGGAGTAATAAGGAAGTTCCACATGGGTATGTGCAGAAAGTCCTATAAAATAAACAAACAGTTCATGAGTTAACCAAAACCCAGCGTGAACATCCACAAACATCAAATTAGACTTCCCTCCATTCTTTTTCTTTTCCTTCTTTCCTGCTGTAGTGCCATAACTAAATGAGTATGGCTACTTTCTCAGCCCCATTATCCCAGATACAAACTCAGGGAAGGGCCAAGAAGCACGGCACAAAACTAAACAAAACTAGCATTCTGAAACCTTTTTGGACTCTGCAACTATATGTAAAGCATCAGAGATTCATAAATCTTCCCGAAAAAAAATATAAGTAATTCCAGGCTGTGGATGCTGAAAGCTTGGTTGCAGGGAGATTTTCCAGCTTTCTGCCAGCGTCCGTGTGAAAGTCCTCGCTTTCTCACGGATGCTGGCCGAAAAACAGTTAGAGGCTTTTGTAAACTATTTCCTTTATCTTGCAGGTGCAAGATTGTTATGCAGTACTAACTGGAGAAATATTTTGAAATGGGTGTTGTAGAGTTTAGCCAATCATTACGGGAGGTGGATGGTCAAAGGACCAATAATCTTATGCCATTCAAGTGAACTAAGATATATAAACGAGTCTGAAAATTAATAAATGATTCCACTTATTCCACTTTTCCTGAACTCGAGCCTGTGTCATTTCTCTCCGTCCCCAGTACAACAGTGACACCAGGCTACTTTCATTTAAGGGAATTTTTCTGGCAAACAAGGCAGATGAAGAGAGCTATTTAAATACAATGGCAATTTTCTTCAAGACTCAACCTTTAGACTGCTCCAGACTGCCAAACAGCTTGTCCAAGAAAGAAGGCTGACATGGTGAAGAAAGCAGGGGTGTTGCACTTCCGAGAAATAGTTAATCTGACAATTTTTAGCCACTGTTCTATTTCCTACAGAAAATCTTTTAAAAATTTTAAACTTGATCCAGTTGACTTTGCCTCCTTGTATACATGTATACTTAATTAAGATTAAATACACACATTAAAACCCACAAGAACTACAGTCTAGTGAATACTTGCTTCCCCTCTTTTTTACTTTGTGTTTTTTATCTTTACAATCACCTGCTCTTGTTTTACATGCTTATGCCTAAGAATAGGATCATCAAACCACCCTTCATCAGCTGGCTAACTACAGAAACCATTAAAGGGTCTCTCTCACGCCCTCTTTGCTCAGAGTTTTTTATTTCAACAGTTTCTTGTTTCTTTTTCTATGAAGCACCTGTACCCTTACGTTTTAATCCACAAATATCAGCAAATAAAGATCAAAGAATTAAAAATGTTCAAAAGTTACAATTCAGGGTCCACAGTATAAGGAGAAGTATCCTAGATGACAGCTAGTCATGATTTCCTCTCATGTAAGCATAAAAGAAAAGCAGTTTTAGTTTCATTTACACTCGAGAGATTCTCTTGTACTGCATGCTAATTATAAAATGCAACACCAAATAAAATCTTACAGATAGACAATTACATTTAATACAAAAACATCTGTTTCTTCTCCATTCTGCTGGCCAACCAATATTGTATCAAACACTGAACTATTTGATAATGTATACCTTTATTAGAGTTAAAATTTTATTTATTAGAATTAATTTTTAAGCATGTTGCTATCAAATGCTGTTTAACAACATGACATTTCTTCTTACTACATATACCTATGAAAATGCATTTTAAATGAAGTCTCCCTTCTTGGTGTTGTCAGACAAAATATTTCATGATCATCAGGGAGTCAGTTTAATAAAGACACTTTGAATCAAACTCCTTTGGTCAAAAATGTTGAAAATTCACCAATCATAAACCAAATATAGGAAACAGTCTGATGATTACATTTATCTAAAGAAATTATTTGTCATGATAAATAATACAAAAAAGTGTTCCCAAACTACAAACTGGTCAAAAGACCGTGACGAAGTGACATCACCAGGAAAATTATTTTAGTATTCCTTCCTAAATTGTAAATGAAGGCTGACAAATATACAGAGATTCGACTTTCCAGCCTGTCTAAAGTATAAAATCAACAAAGCTCTACTTGTTCAAGGAATGAACAGAGAGAACACTTGCAGTTCTGACATTTCTCTTTGCCAAGAAATCTGGACACATGACAGGTGTTTTGTTCAGGAATGTGCTAATCCAGTGCAAGACACCAGGTACAACACTTTCTTCTCCCCACTTGGACAATTCTGCCAGTTGGCACACAGAGGTTTGACCACCAGGGGTCAGGTCACTCCTCACCCATTCTTACATAAGAAATACCGATGTAAAGAAGACTGCTTTTACCTGCAAAGGATATTAGAAAAGGTTACTCCCAGTATATATGATAGGAGAAAAATAGTCCTTTGTAGAACACCTTCTCAAAAACACATGATCACCCTGAACTGTAACTGAATACTAACAGGTAGCCTTGTTTGTGCAGTTTCATTCATGTGTTCTCAGATGACAATGACCAAGTCAAACTGAAAAGCACATTACAAGCCCCTACACAGTTACTGTGTTTGATACCTTTCAATTGCCCAGGCTCTCCACCATCATGCTGCAAACGCTCCCACTGTGAGCTGAAAGACAGATAATGCAAATACATAACAATGAAGTATTTGTTAGTCTTTTAGACAAAACGAACTGCTTGGTATATGTATATTTTAATTTTGTGACACTGGCTAAGACACAATTAGTGAGAAAATAATTAAAAATACAATATCTCACACGTAAGTTTGAGTAATCTGCAGACTATGTATTTGAAAAAAAAAGCAAAAAATAATGTTAGATTAAGGCATAAAGGACCTAACTGTAAAATACCTATTTCTGCCCATCCAACCACCGTGAGTAAGCAAATATCCACAGCGTTCCAAGTTTCAAGAATAATGCGGAATTGGATAAAATGTAAAAACACTGATCGTTCTGATGCTTTTTAATCTGCTTAATAACTGTGTATGTTCGTGAGAAAAATACTATAATTACTTTGTAATGTAATTTTGAAGTCAATGGAAGTCATCTAGATGGATTATTCTGTCAGTGAAAAATGCCCTCAAGTAGTTTGGTGTTTTCCTAAACAAGAGCAAAAAAATTCACTTTAAAACTTCCCTTAAGGAATGACATTGCTAGAAATCTCATATTTTGGATCATTTTGTATACCACAAGGGGATTAAAAAAGATAGGTTTGTTAAAGCAACTGTTTTCGCTTGTTTTTTAAAGCTCTTGATGAACAGGGTTTATCAGCCATAAGCCATAAAACTTATGAAAACAGTGTAATGAGAGCTCATGTAATACTTAAATCACAATGAATGACAAAACAACTCATCATTGAGTTAAGGTTTTATCTAACGTCTATTTTACAGGCAGAAAAAAAAAGGTTCATTTTCCTTTCAGTTCAGGTAGCACAACAGCTGATAGCAAAGTTCTGTTGCTATAAATTACATGGTCAAGAAAAATCCAGTGTAATCATAGTTCTGTGGCCAGAAAAACTGATGTAGTGATTTTAATTCCTCAAGCATCCGCTGGTACACAGAAGGACTGTTAGACAGAAAATCCTAGGACTGTTAGACAGAAAGCTGAAATTTCTCGTAAAAATCAAGTCAAGCTCAAATTTATGATCAAAGAAAACTGTAGAGGGAAACTACCTATTTGGAAACAATTCACAAGCTATTTTGTATCATAATCTTTTATTAAAACCTAATTAGAGTAGGCAATTACACAACACAAAATGTCAGGAAGATCCCAAGTGGACTGTGTAATGAAGATCAATATCGAATATATATAATATTTGAGCCAAGCAGAAAAATGCTGCATTGTATAGTGAAGCCTAGTGTGTACAAAGCAAAATCAATTCTCTTTTTGAAGGAATGACCACATCTCTAAAACATTAGCAAAAACTTCTACTACACACTCAGGTTGTGACCAGAACACCCTATGGCCTCAATGACATTCAAAGGAAAGAAATCATTATGCTTTTATCAAGATAAAGAAATCAAGCAATACTGAATGATCTCTCTCTACATGGTGTAACAACAGAATCACTCACCTTAAAGGTGGAGAGAACATTAAACCTAAGCCAATTATTACCACTGTGAATGAACACCACCATCCATTTTTCTAGCAGTCTGGCACCTTACAAAATAAACAAGGAATCTAAAACAATACCACGAGAAATAGCCATTAAGAGGACACTAGATTTCAATGTTGTCAAAAACAGCAATTCCATGTAAGAAAAAATATGCCCTTGGAAAAGAAAACAAGGGGTCAAAAAGCACAGTCAGCAAACCAACCTAGCTCTATCAAACAAAGCTAAGAAACACAGATACTCAAAATCTGTAAGGGCTCAAGAGTTTTGAGGCTTGCACACATCCTTGGTACAGTGAGGATCTGCCGAGCTAACAAACATGGCGAAGTGTGTTTTAAACTGTGTCTGTATATTCTGGTGATGGATTCCCATTCTTGGTAGTTTCATACATTACAGAAAATGGATTTAGCACCAGTGAAAAAGAGAACAAAACCTGCTGCCACTGCTTTACTTATTGAATCCATTATATGCTACAAATACCATTTTGTTTAAATTTCCTCCTGAGATATGCTATTTCTAACAGTGTGTAGCAAGAAAGAAATGCACATTAAAGAAAAAAGATTGCATCTAGCAAACAAGAAACACTAGCCATGAAACACAGTGAGAGGAAGGTTGTTAAAAACAGCAACCTCAACAAAGCAAATAAGCCCATGCCCTCCAAATTACCTGGATATTTCTCGGAGATAAACAGTCTGCATTGCCTTCTTCAAATGAGGTTCAATATTTTTCCAGAGTTTGCGGGTGTCGCGTTCATTTGCTGCACCAAGCCAGAATCAACTCTGTTAAACATTTAACTCATAAAACACTAAAACTCATCCCTGACACCTGAACAGTCACAGGCACGACCCAGTCTAATGCTCTGACTCTGACATGCTGCTTTAGGATAGTGCACCACCACCATCCATCCAGCAAGAACATGCTGCCCCACAAGGCTGTTTCTCTACGACTTTTCTGAGATAATCTGTGTCAGTTTGACACAACCTCTTCTCTTGGTTTCTGTCGTCTCTTAGCCTTGACAGAGAAATAATTTATCCCATTACTTTGTAGAAATCCTGATGGTTGAGTGAGGAGAAAGATTTATAGGACGGAAGAAAATTTTCAGGGTATTTCCATCTTTGTTTCCTAAAAAACCACCACCAAATACCATGTACTGCTTCTGCTTCAAGTGCTAATGACTGGTGCAACTGGAACAAGAAATGCTGTTGTGACCTGAGAACCATTGTGTCACCACACCACAAGGATCAAAGAAAAGTCTTTACCAAAACCCACTGAACAGCACTCACTCTCTCATACACCCACTCAAATTAAGGACACAGCCTTACCTTCCCCTCTGACCACTGGTTCACAGTATTTAGCAAAATTGAGTGCTGCCTACAGAAAGCAAAAAATAGAACATATCAAATTACTATCTACCTGATCCAGCTACAGAGTATAACTAGCAGGGTAATTAATTCCTCTGCAAAACCAACAAATTCTTTTTCAGTCAATAATTATGCCCCTTGCTTACAAACATTATACTGTAAAACATGGCAACATTTCTGTACCATAAAATACAAACAGAAGTAATCTATCACAGGTTACATGACTTTGAACTCAGCAAGATCTGTTTACTGTACTCGGGGGGTTGCATTTTTTTAAACTAACATAATAATTTATCATTATAAATGCAATAAAAATGTTTTCGTGAACTCTTCTTACTCTACTCATTGTCAGATAAAACTTTCCATTCCAGGAGAAGTTCAGCACACTTAAACACAAGCAGAAATTATTTATTTTAAAAAATCAACCAATCACAAAAAAACCTGCTAACATATTCCATATGCAAATGAGCTCCTTTTGCCTAAAAGTAAGATTAAGAGATTTTTGCAAACACTATAATCTAGCCTTTCTTCTAAAATGTTTAAATCAGTATCACACAGAATTTTGTAAAATACCAATCCTCGGATTTCATCCTCTTTTTGTCTTACTGCACTTCAATACATCTCTGTGCTAATATACAAAAACTCAATGCAGTAACTTCCACATATAAATCTAATAAAATTCCAGAATGTATTATTAATAATCACACATAACAGCATACACAGTTAGAGTCTACATTAGACACTAAGGAGTTCAGAAGCCTGCATCCAGTCTTATGTGTCTGTCACTATCTTCTATGGAAGAGACTCATCAACCACATAAAGAATTTAGTGTCCAATCACATAAGTATTTTCACAGTGTTGCACAAGCAAATAGCGCATCTAAAGCTAAGGAAATTCCCATAAGCAGAGCCACTCAAGTACACACGTGCAAGAACTACGACCCTGGTTTCTATTTCTGTCTCCGGCAATCTCATCTAAATATAACACCTGTATGGTTAACAGCTAAGTTCAGCTGAAATTTAGCGACATGTTCCTGAGGGAAACACAGGCAGAACATTCAGATCATCTCTCAAGCACCGATTTGTTCGCTGATCACAGCAAACTTGTAAAATTTCCTTGTACACAGTACAGTTATTTAAATAATAATCAGATAAGACAATGTTTGTTACTGTTATTAAGCTTTTCTTATGCAAAGGTCACCATCAAGTAATTTAATTTTCTTCTGTTAAGTTTGTTTACTATTACATTATATGGTTAAAATGCCTTTTTCCAAATACTTTCAACGTATTACCAGAATACTTTCAATGTATTACCAGAAAACTACACAGCACTGGAAGCCCTTTACAGCCTCCAAAACAACTGCAACCTTTGTTATGGATTTTTACTGCAACTGCATTTTAAGCTAATACATTCTTAAAGAGGGCAAATTTACACTAGATGTAAGGAAGGCTTTTTTACTATGAAGGTGGTAAGACACAAACAGGCTGCTAGAGAAACTGTGGATGTCCCATCCCTGGAAGCGTTGAAGGCCAGGCTGTATGAGGCTTTGAGCAGCCTGGTCTAGTGGAGGGTGTCCCTATCCATGGCAAGACAGTTGGAACTAGACTTTTAGGTCCCTTCCAACCCAAAACATCCTATATTCTCTGATTTTCTCTTTGTCTATATTCAACAATAAATCTTGACTTTCAGCACAAGTAAATAAATCTAGACTTTCATTTGGCAAAAGACATCCCAAAACAAAACAGCAACTCTAAAGAAGCTCATCTCACCAGATGCCGAAGTTCTTTCAGGTCCCTACAGACCATGTAGAAGACACCAAGCAAAATATTGATATATGCAGAGTAGAAATCTGCAGAATATTCTGGGGGATGATTCTGAGACAAGATCTTCTGCAGATGTCCTGTTTAAACAAAAATAAATGTTGCTTGTTTAAAGCCAACCTAATAAATTGACCACATTTGTGGAAAAACAAACAATAACCACCACAAAAAAAAACCCCCAGCAAAATCCACCAGAACCTACACTGATTTAAAGAACCAGCAAATGTAATGGAATCAAAACATTACTTTGAGTCGTTCTGGCAAATGGAGGTGGTGTGAATATAGACTTTTACATTCCAGTAGCTATTACATATTCCAGGTTCTGTAAAAGGTGCACTGATAAACATGGAAAAAACTTCTGAATGGCCTTTTGACAGAGTGTTATACAATACCCAGAAAGCAGATTAAAAAATTAGTTTACCTATACTATAATCAGGAAAATACATGGTGAATGGCTCAAAGCACCCAACATTTGGACGGAACAGTTCCCACACTATTTCACTGAGCAGGACAACTGTCACATTTCTGTCGGTCTGCACAGGGAAGAGAAAAAACTGAATGAGAGAGTGACAGGCAGAGAAATAACAAAATAACAGTGCATGTTAGAGCATCAGAGAGAAAAATTATTAGTGTGACTTTTCTGTTTCACAAAAATCATTGAATTTAGAGTTTATTACTATGCTAGTGATTTGTATTAAAGCTTCAGCTGGCCTAATCAAGCAGCTCATACATTTGCAAATCTTCATAACTATATGATATTTCTCTCCAACCCTTGCCATTTCACTGACATGTAAGTTTTGTGGGGTGATACACAATACCAAATAGATTCCACCCCAAAATTAAGAGAACATTTTAGTTTAGTAATTAAACATAGACTTTCAGAGCAAACAGGAAAAGCTAAAAAGCAAAAAGAAATCTCGGCACTTTCAGAACCAATCTATCTTGTACTTTATTTTAAAGGCAATCTGGTCTTTAAAAACAAACACACACATTCCAAACTAAATACGTAGCATTATCTGTTTATTCTCCCAACTGTTTTACCAGTTACCAACAATGGGGCTGTTCATAGTAACATATTCTCTTTAACCAAGTATTTATTGACAAAATACCTGCCTCAGGTTGGATGTTTTGGTCAATAAGTAACAAACTGCTTCATATTACAAACAATAGTCCTTATTTTGGTCACCCTTAAAAATACTAGCTACTTAATATGAAGCTAAAACTATCTGTGAAGATGATGTGTCATTCTCCCTCTTTGCAGGGTTTTTACAATCATACCAAAAATTCAGCGTAACAAAAGATGCTTTTAAATATGGTTCTTCAAGAAAGACATTTGAAAACTATTGAGGCACCTCCATAAAACAAAAGGAAGGAATCTGACTTAAATAACAATGCTGTGAATACGAGCTGTGAACGACCTGAAAGAAGTTTAAATGCTATACCCTTCCCTGAAATTTAGCGAGAATCTTCTTTTTTTTAACTCACTTTTCCCATTTCTTGGTGAAGTGGCACCCACCCATATTCTTTACTGTTTCTTCTTCCTTTTTTTTTTAACATAAATATTTTTTCCCTTTCAACAAAAAAGTATCTTTCTGCATTTCTTTCAGTTGGTTTCCTCTCCCAGAACACCTAACGTTTCAGCTGACAGAAATATTAAGGTATGTTCAGTTCATTTCCTAACTGATCATCCAATATGAAAGAACTTCAGTACTTGCCACCACAATCCTCAGAGAAATCAAGCACCCAATGACCTATTCTTCAGCAGCAACCCTCCAGTCCCACGATATCCTTCACCACTAGTGGAGTTTCTGGTCTGCTTTCACTCCAGGAAAGGAAGAGATTCAGTAGATTTGCACCTACAACGTTTGCTCTGCAACACTGGCTGCACAACTGTTTTAGAAAGCCTCAGTCCAGAATAAAGAGTTCAGGCAACTGGAATATCAGCATTCAGGGAAACAAACAAGCTTATTTGGAGGCTACTTGTGAATTTGGGAGTGTTCCCCTGAAATATTTAAGTCTTAGTCCTTGGGGTTTTGATCCCTGAACAGCAATTATAAACCCAAGTTTGCCTCCTTTCTCTGCAGAACGGGTTGTTTCTGCTTCAGGAGCAGCATAGTCCAGAACACGGGCAGAACAGACAAAAAGAGACAGAAAATGCACCAGCTGTCAGGATTAAGAACGCAGCTGTGAATGTCTTCATTCAGTAGAGAAATCAATGTGACCAGAAGATTAAGAGTACCACATAAAAGCTTTGAGATAACAAGTATAATTTCAGCTATTTACATGTTCAGACATTTCAAAGTACCAGCAACTTCTGGCTTTGTCTTCAGTTTCTTTTTAGAGAATGCACCATTTTTCCTTATTTCAAGGCAAAAGCTCTGATGCTTCAGAAGTGAGAAAGGAAAGCACACAGTGGTTTATTCCAATCAGAACCTTACCGCAGCACAATTCCAGGAGAAGTGTGAGAAAACTCTAGCAAGTCAAAGCACATTCACAGCTGCTGAGCTGTGCAGCTCCAGCCAAATTAAATAGCTGGTAGTCTCCTGAAAAATCTCATTCTTAAAAAGACAAATAATCTAGAAAAGACAGCTATATATCTGACACAAGCCTCCAAAGAATGTACAACATGTCAGATTGTAAATAAGATACCATTAACCACAATTAAAAAAAAAAATTAAAGAGTCTAATAAAAATCTCCCAACATTTAAATTCTAGCTTGGTTTCTAGTTTTGACCACTGTTTTGTGGGAATGAGGGTTAATTTTGCAACTTTTCTCATCTAAAGAATCACTTATCTTGATCTGTGAGCTTGGATGTACAGATACCACATGTTCAGTTACTTTCAATATGCCGGACACATACAATAATTTCTTTCCAGACACTTACCAACTCTTGAAGCCTAAGAAATGCTGGCAGGATGTTTGCTTCCATTTCCCTCAGCTGTTCTGCTCTATCCAGAACCTTTTAACAAAACAATGATACTATATAGACAAAGTCAACTTCCACTCTCACTTGGACTTAAAATTAATTCTTAGCTGCTAGAAACTGAATTGGAGAGATTATTGCTTCAAATGTGCTTCCAGGAAGCCCAAGCAGTTCTGCATCTAAAAAAAAAATAAAACCTCTGGACAAGCAACATTCTCATGCCTTATGGCAGGAAGAATTATTATTCAAGTCCAGTCAGGAATATCACAGCCAAGTCATAATATCCTTAACAACCACTGAAACCTCACTTTTCCCCCAAAATACTTCTTATATTTTAAAAGTACATGTAGTAGAGTAGCACTGTGACTACATGCTTACTTGTAGGAGAGTTATCTTTTCCCACTATGAAATTATTTTTCAGAAACAAGTAAGAGCCGATATTTTTAAAAAATTAGCTATCATCTGGAATTCACTGAACCGAATTTTGAGAGAAACTTTTCTTGCTGTAGTTTGCAGCCTAGAAATTTACAGGATTTATTTGTAGGCAAACCCCACATAGCAGTAACAGTTATGTAGCGTATGTACAGCTCAAACAAGAAACAACTTAAGCAAATAACACTTTGGAGTCTGGGGAATAAAAACAGAAGCATGAAGACATGCATGGTTATCCTTTGCTAAAAAAATGTGTATTCCCAGTACACCTAAAATCTTGACAAGAATGAAAAAAGAGAATAGAAACGCATTTCTTTCGTGGCTTATTTACTACTTGCAATATAAATCTAAATTCTAAAGTTTATTACTTCTTTTGAGTTATTGCTGTTGAGATAAAAACTATAGGTCCCTAGAAAATTATATTTTCTATCCTATTACATATCTTCTCTCCACCAAAATCTTATGACATCTATAATTTCTGTTGCCCACAGTAAGGAATAGAATTTTATGTGGACAACCAAGCATTTTCTGAAAATATTATTTCAAAATCCTACCATACAAATCTGAAAGAACCATCTCTGCATGAATATCTCACACTTCTTGGGAATTTATTTAAAACTACAACATATGATTTTATACTGGTATCTGCATTTGGTTCATGTAATAAATGACTTCAGGAATGAAAACTGCTTTACACTACAGACCAAAAAGAGACTACATATTTTTACTAATAAAATACTGCTTATTGGACCCAGTGACATGCAGCTACCAAACACAAAGCTTTAAGGTCTTGACCTAAGCAGATCACACTTTTTAGTTAAATGGGAAACAAACTACAGTTCCTACTTACAGCAAAAAAAATACACTGTGACCCTGGCTGGTGGAAAACGTCAAAATGGTTCACAGAAACAGTCTTCCTCCAAGTCTATAAATCTATGTCTTATTCTTTAGTGTCCATGTAGACTTATCACTCTTCAATTTTTTAAGAAAGCCTATATACTTTCTAAAACTGGCTGGTCACTTACATTAAAAAAAGTAGCTGGATACTTCCGTAAAGCGCTAAATATTGTAAATGTATGAATGACTACAAGTTATATCTGCTCCAATTTTTCACGTAGTTAAAATGAGTAAATTCATTTTTCGTAAGTAATCACAAGCATTCAGCACCTATGCTTGGGTTAAGAGAAACATTTAGAATCTTTTGCTTGAAAGCAAACATTTATCTTAATTTACTCTGAGTTAATTGACCTGAAATATTACATTATTTACTATACTGAAATGACATAGAATACGTTAGCATTGCCAGTTTATGTTAGCAGCATGCTGGTCTTCCATGAGTCTCAACTTAAACCGCTCTACAATAAATCCAGCCGACATAGGTTAATAAACATGAATTGATTTCTCTCATTCCTGTCTGTTCCTATGCAGAATGTAACTGAAATATTAATTTAATATTTAATTCTTCTGATGCAACAACCATTTTCATGATACAATTGAACCTTTGTATTTATTTAATGCTTTATTTTCTACAACCATTGTTCAAGAACTTTCTAATTTTGAGTGATGCCAATTTTCATAGAATACATGAAGAATTCTTTACTGCAGTAGAATAGTTTTTAATCCAAATACTAATCTGAAAGTAAAATTTTACCATAGTAAGTATTTTGCAAAATTCACTGAAGGTTATTAGAGAGATAAATTTTGTGCTTATGGAATTGCTGAAGAATGTCAATATACTTTTGTGACAGTAAGCTAGTTATCTATTTATAACTTTTTATCTGTTTTAAGTGTTGGTACATTATTTTCTTCATTCCATTTTTAAGAAGTATGTCAAACTTATTAACCTTGTGACCTATATGAAACTATGAGATAGTACTGTTTCCACTAAACATGATAGGAAGTTATTTAACTCAGTGGCTAAGTATTTTTAAATGGAAATAAAACTTATTTAACTATAGCCTGTGAAACAGAATGAAGAAACCCCCAAAGCAGTAGGAGCACATTGACTGCTGTGAGAAACATGCAGAGTGATTACCCAGGGTCATTAAGCTCTCAATCTTAACCATATTCTTGTTTTCTTAAATAATCAATTTCAACTCCTTTTAAAAACCCTTAATTCCTACTGCTGGCCTGA
This sequence comes from Rhagologus leucostigma, assembly GCA_013397725.1. Lineage (NCBI taxonomy): Eukaryota > Metazoa > Chordata > Aves > Passeriformes > Rhagologus > Rhagologus leucostigma. The sequence goes on from VZTD01001045.1 coordinate 4,581,209, forward strand.
AATTTCAGTCTGTATATTTTGTGGGTCCACAATACATTTATACATTTACACATCACCAATACCACAGCCTTCATATTGTCCTTTCATCAGACTGTTTGTATGACTGAAATTTGTTTCCATGTTTATCTCTCAGCACAATAAATGCTGCTACAGATATCTGCAAATTTTGCCTCCTTTATGTAGTTAAGATTATCACAGTAAAAAAACCCCAAAGACCTAAACCAAATCCTAATGTTCTAGTACTATGCTGATTCAATCATTCCACCAACCTAAAGTCTGATTATTTTTCCTGCAAACTGCTGTTTGTTCCTCTTGAGCATATCATCAATTTTTTCATTGCAGTCTTTTTTTCCATCTTAATTTTAAAACTACACTGTCTCTGAGGGCCACAAGTGTAGCTGAAGATGGAAGATCTCAAAAGCACTTTTACAGAGAAAGTTACGCATTTTATTTCCTTAATATTATCCTTAGGCTCTATTCTAGCCAACTGAGCCTTGTCATTTGCATACTCCATATTCCCTTCTGCCCTATTCCCCACCTCTGCTTTCTCATTTGTGAAGCTATTTTCACAAGGAAACAGATAAGCATGACTTAGTAATAATGAAACAAATACAGGCTCTCTATTTGAAGATTTTGTAACACTATTACAAGAGGGTCTGCCTTAACAGAGATTATGGAGCTGCGCAGATAAGCAATGTCTTAAAAACAGGGTTGCTAGAAAATTAGCTTTTTTTGCCTTAGGTAGGTTTGACTTCTGGTACTATTTTGCAGGTTAGGTTTGATGCTCCAATTTAAATGTGTGGTATAATTTATGCTCATTATTAGTCTATATAGTTTTTGTGTAGAAAAAAATCCTAAAACCAGGAAAAATAGAGAACCTCACTTAAAGCCTGTAAACCAAGAGAAGGAATCTGTTAGCAGGTTCTGAATGAGGTCTACGGCAAAATTTTGTGCAAACTGCTCTATAAGGCACACATTTCACATACAAATGCCTCAATAGCCATTACCTACACCCTCTTAGCAGGAATGGCACTGGACATTAAAATGAAATTACTTACAATATATAATGTTTGATCTTGAAGCTCCCGACTCGCCACAGCTTGTTTAAACAGACGAACAAAGTCATTCAAAGTATCACAATGCACAGGACAGGTCTGTTCTGTGTCAGAAGAAGAGCTTTGCAACTGGATGAGAATTTCTTCTAGAAGCAGCCGTGACGTAAAGTATTCCACACAGTTCACAAACACATGAGGAAGCTGAAGAGAACAAGAAAAATGATACAACTGTATTTGGCTTTTTCAGTGTAAATATTCCAGAAATAGTTTTCTCTTCCATATGAGAGAATGAAAGAAACCATACCCTGCCAACAGAATATAGAGCAAAACAAAAAAAAACTTGTTAAAAAAAAAGGATCAATTACGTACCTAGTCAAAATATTATGTATCACAAACTGAAGAGAGAGCTGATGAATGTTCAAATGGAATAGCGTACCTTCTAATTACGTTTAAAAATTGAAACACAATGTATCCTTTAACTATGTTGAAAAATTGTGAGCAATACATAAAAAGAAAACCAAATAGCATTTAGTTCAAAGAAATTTAGACAATTGTAAGACATTACAGTATCATAAAATGGCTTATTACAAATTACATTGTCTAGAAAACACAGACATCTCAAATGTACATTACAAAGAAAGTAATCTAGGGGCACACTCCCCAGACTTACTCTGAATGTTTTTGGCATTCAATGCACACAAATGATAAAGTATAAGCTTCTATATCAGACTCATGTTATCAGCATGATTGTGAAGAATATTTTTAGAAAACCAGATCTTTTCAGAGCAAAGAGTGAAAAAACCAGAGTATGAGATACATTATCAGTATCAATTCAGTAATACTGAAAATCTACGGTCATTTGTCTTTAAATAGAAGACACTATAACCTACAAAATATTACCAGCAGTCAAACCTACCTAAGGCAAAAAAAGATAATTTTCTAGCAACCCTATTTTTAAGACACAGCCTATCAGCACAGCTCCATAATCTCTGGTAAGGCAGATGCTCTTTTTCACACTTAACATTAAAACCTCTGGAAAACATTAGTCACTGGGATGGAGGAATGTGTTTGTCTATAACCAAAATAGAAAAAAAATCCAAGTACTTCATTCCAGTCTTTCTACTTAAAATACAATATATGGCATATGATTCAGTAGATGTGGGGAAGTGTGGGTACCTGCTGGCAATCCACTCACACAGCATGTAATAAAAAGCTTTTATATGATTTTGAACACCATTAAAAGGAAAGGGCTACATCACCAAAAGCAGCTATTCAAAGTGCTGCACCTCCATAGCAGAAGGAAAGCCGGGTGCCTCAGATGTGATTCACACCTCTACATTACAGAGAAGACACCCGCATGCGGCACAAGACATTCTGTAGAGTTCCTGTTTAGAACCAGCTGCTTTCAAGGGCCTGGCCACATCTTTCGATACGGTACAAGAGGTCAGCACAGTGCTGTGAGCAAGGCATGAAAAGGTTACTCCACTGAAGAGGATCATAAACCCCTGCTTTCTACTCTTCTCCCTCTGCAGAATTTTTAGTGCAGGGGGTTTCTGCATAAAACCCAGTCCTGCAGATAAGTGATAAGTTCACTGTGGACAAGCTGAAACCATCAGGGCAACAGAAACACAAAAGTAAAATTTATGGTTTAGGCACGAAGTGGGCACCTGTCATTGGATTTAAATCCCTGAATTTCATAACGGACAAAAACAGAGATATTAACAGATCTAGATGAAAATTTCTGTAATGACATCCTTCAACTTAGGAGGAGTTTAAAACATGTTTTGGCAAAAATTAAAGCAAGGAGTCAATGAAGCTACTTCAGGCTAAGTCATGGAGACAATATTTGCCTTCTTTTTTATCTTCTTTAAACTTTCCTTAAAAAGTTATTATGACTTATATTGTATCTCAGTATGTACAACTTAATTTTATCCTAAGTGCACTAGTGAGAAGAGTGATGCATTCACAACACACTAACCGGAGGAGAAGAACCAGGAAGGCAGAAATGGTTGAGGAAACTATTTCGAGAAAGTAGAGGCTGTTTCAAGGAACCACAGTTATAAATTGTAAATTCAATATCCATTGTGACCATTCTTACCTGTAAGGTAGTTAGCAGAGTTTGCATCACATAAGTCTTTCCACTAGATGTATGTCCATAGATAAAGATGGATGGAAAACTAAACTGCTGACGCTAAGGGGAGAAAAAAAAAGTTGTTGCTGTTTCAATTGTTCTTTTTCATTCAACAGATGAAAGATTTATCAATGAACTTTCCCTCTAAAGGAAAAGTTATCTTCTAAATTGAGGCGTTAAATATAAAATACACGAATTATTATGGAATCAACACGATCAAGTTTTATGCTTCATCTTCACTGAAATGATGGGAGGGTAAGTTGCAAGAATCAAGTATCACATAACTGCCAGTGAAACTGCTATAACAACCAACAAAAACACACACACAGAGAAAAGCAGTCGGCTCTTAATTCAAATTAGTTAACTAACTGAAACAAAATTTTGGCAAGCCCGAATTGCAAGCCATACATTGCCCTAGCTTCTGCAAACACTACAAAGCGCCTTTCTTTTCATTAGCACCAAACAGAAAAGAATTAAATGGCATGAAGGAGGAGATGGTAAAGCTTACTCTGTCACAAGGCAGTATTTGATGTATCTATCTATTCAATGGTCCTGATGCTGTTTATTTCATGTAATTTTTTTTAAGATGCAGGGAAAATAACTGAATTGTTCTTTTTCTTCCATTCTGAACAGGTATTTATTTTTGTGGTTTCATTTCTAAGAATTTTGTATATTGACTTAAAAACGAATACAAAAATAAAATTGACACTCTTTACGAAAAACAATATTCAATTTATTTGTGCAAGATATGCAGGTTACAGTACCTGTACATTTACCAAGAATTTATCTATTTTTAAGAAGAGTTGTTGCCACTATGCTTGCAGCATATACATAAAACTTGAACGCTGTAATATGATGTTATTATTTTTATCCATAGTTAAAGACAGAAAACAGATACTAATTTCCGTTTCATTACAGAATGTAAGCAGACATATCAATTCCTTGTAAGTTCGCAGATAAAATTCCCCATTACTTTTTACCACAGCTTTGTGAAGCAGTAACAGAATCAACTAACAAGCCAGTGATTTCTGACTCTTATGACCAGCCTCAAAACTACTAAGAATCAGAACAATTTAATGTACTTAGAATTCAGGCACTCAGATATTAGATTAACACGTCAAAACCAAACAGAATTTCTACACTGACACTGAAAAAGAATTACCTCAGAACTTTAGGTCTGGAAAGAAGAGACTTACTCCCCGGTACTAAGTAGCAAAGACAAAACAGAGTCATGGCAAAATCTGGCTTCGGAGAGAGCAAGGCACAAACACCTTTAAGTTTGTTTAGGTCCTTCCAGCTGCAAGACAGCCTTCAACCTTCCACCATACTAGAACCTACTGCCAAACACTAATGTGAAAGATGAGTAACAAAAAATAAAACCTCAACAAAGAGGCAACCAAAGCATGTTCATAATGACATCACAAAAACACTCTTAAATTTCTCGTCTCCCCTCTGAGACAGCGGAATGTCTTTGTTCTATTCAAACATACAAATAGCACTACCTCTCCAAATATTGACAGCAACATGGACACCTGGGATTCTCGACATGGCACCAAACTTTCCAAGTGAAGCAGGTCAGCTGCGGGGTATGCTGGATGCTCGAGATTTGGCATTTTGATATTCCTGTAGTTAGTCACCTAAACATGCACGTCCCTTTTCAGGTGCAGAGACAAGAAATAAAGTGATCTGGAAAATAAAAAATTTTCATTATCATTTACTTCCATATGCATAAAAGGAAAACAAACAGGAATTGACCTAAAATCTAAACAGACATTCTAGCTCAAGATAAGGGTGTACCTATAATAGACTTAAAAGACTTCGGCGAAATTGGACTTAACTATGTAAGGCATTATACAGACATTCCCACACCTGACAAAATCCAAAAAAGCAAATCAAAATGGAAAGGCATATAGGATACGAGCAAATCAATACAAGAATGAATTTTCCTAGTTTAGTTAACTGAGGAATTACATACTTAGTTCTAGTTTTACATACATTTAAAAGTAGCAAGAGAATAAAAGTGAGTAAAGTAGATTAATCACAGATCATCACCTCCCTGAACAGTCAATAAACTAGGATTTACAAACAACAGGAAAGAGGTAGGACATAAGGAAAGATAAAGATGACAAAGTAATAGCTCTCTGGCTGCTTACAGGAACACTTACCCCATCTTGAAAGCAGCAGAGCAGAGGCATATGAAGAAAATCTAGCTGATGGCAAAGACTGGAAATACTCCTTAAAAATAATAGGAGTCCAAACCAGTTACATAAAACTGTAATATTAATGCAAATCTACCTTTTAGACAAGGACTAGACAAGGAAAAACAAAGGTCTTGATAGCTGTAACACTGGGAAGGCTGGATTTTAGTGACTGAATATAGAAAAACACCTCAGTCAAAGATACACTTTGTCTGCACTTCCAAAACTGCTGGAAAGACAGTACTTTTACCTGTTGTGATACAGACAACATGCAGAGAGACAACTGAAATAACCTCAACGGCTAGATTCTGACTCTGTCAAACGTAACATAACTTGACAATCAAAAAGAAAGTTTGGAAATTTCATTAAGGCAATAAAGATATGAACTGACAGGATTATCTGTATGTTATCAAGACCAAGATAATAAACAAAGCACTGCAAACACTTTTAAATGTAAGTATTTACAAACAAGTATGTTATGCTGGGTATAAGTACAACAGCACAGGAAAAAAGGTTAGCAGAAGAGATCAGAAATAGCAGGAGAAAGGGAAAAAACAAACTGTTCTGGAGGAGAAATGCAATAGTGGATTGTGCTAACAGGAGAGCTACTGGGGTACAAGCAGGTTAATAAATACAAATGTATCTATGGAATACTGAGTTCCTTTTGGGACTAATCTCTGGTAAGTATTTCCATAAATTGATTTGAGAAAAATAAGATTTTTTTCTTTTATTTTTACACTTTGCCTTCAATGCTTTCTGAGGTAAAAGTTGGGGTTGTAGAATCATCAACAGAAAAATAAGTGGAATTAATGAGGAAAAAAAGGATATCCCTGGTAAGATAAGTAATTCAGTACTTGTATTACATCTACTTGTAAGTAATCATATCATACATAATAAGGACACAGTTAGATATCAAAACACCAAGTCTGAAGTGACTTGAAAAGTAAGTTTATTTGTAAATCAATCACATATTAAGGATGGGAAATCAAAGTAATTCTGCTATCAGGGGCAAAAAAACCCTGTAATCATATGTATCAAGCAAATTATTTCCTATACAGAGAACCACACAAATAGCCTTGGCCCATTTTATCAGCTTTGAACAGGTCTGTGCATCTCTCCATCGTATCTATTCAGATGTCTATTCAAAATGGAATGAAGACACAAAAACCCGAATAGCTTGATTAAGGCTGCTCTCTAAAGAATTAGCTAGGTATCTCAAGGATGAAAAGAAATGATGAAAAGAATTATGACAGGAGGCTCTAAAACCAAGGACAAACAAGCGGGGAAAAAGTTCTAGAAAAGGCTGAAAAAACTGTAAACTTAAGAAAAAAAAGATAGCCCTTTTGCTCCACTGGCTACATGAGAACAGGGCTTGACTGTGTCCTAAATACATCTAAAGCCATAAAGTACTTCAGCTTTTCAGGGCCACTCCCGCCAAACTTTCCTGCGGGGAAGCACAAATTGCCTGCTGATCGCACCGTATCTGCCAGCCCTGTCTGCTTCTCACACACCCCTGCAAATGGCAACTTACACCCAACACATTTCAGCCCCTGGATGAAAACCTACATCTCTACTGGCTGTGTGTGCGTGCCTTAATCTCCAACGGGACCCCATTCATGAGCTCACAAAATAAAGGATGCTTAGAGTGACGTGTTCACAAAACAATTAATTTAGATTTAATGGCAATGATAACACAAAGATAAGTATCCACCAAAGCTTGAATTCACGATGTTCCAGCCCGGGAAAGGTTGTACGCGTGACTCCAAGCAGATCAGGAAGGTGCAAAAAAGCACTTACTTTGCAGCTGAGACCAAGTAAGGCTGTTAAGAGCGCAAGTTAAACATCATGGCGGGACTTCATGATTTACTAGGACTTCTCTCAACCCACTGGTCCTAAAATACCTACATTTGGCAGCCCTTTCACACCTAGCATAAAAGATGACATAAAAAAAAATTACAGCACTTAAGAGATTAGCACGTTTCTGCGTCCCCTCAGGCCGTACAAGCCCCCTGGCCAGCACAGGCGTGCCTTGGCTGAGGGGGAAATGACGACCCTCGGCCTCCACATAGCGCGGCTTAAGGACTCCTTCCGCCACGCGTGTGCGAGGCTGAGGGTGCTCCCGGCCCAGCGGGCGGCTCAGCCCGTGGCTGGTTTCGCACCCGCACCGATTCCGACCGGGAAAGCGGAACAGAAGCAACTCTGCCCCTTGTGTTCCTCACTGCCCTCCTTCCCGCCCGCCCCGACTCCTCTCACCGGCTCCTCACTCGCTCCCGCCGCCGCCGCCGCGCGTGCGCCGCCGCACTGCCTTCCTGGCCCGCGCGCATGCGCCGTGGAGACGGCGGGTCCGCCTGGGGCGGGGCGGCCGCGAGGGGAATCCGGCGCTTACCCAACAGGGATATCCCTCAGGATATCCGGTGTTGTCCCAGCGGGAGAGCTGCGTGGCCGTCTGCCGCTGTGGGAGCCCCAGGGCTGAGGCGTTTATCCCATAGGGACAGGCGTGAGGGTGTTTCAAAATGCAGAACATGTGAACTTTTCCGTGAGAAGGGATGTTCTTTGATGTTTGTATGCTTTGAAATCCAGTCAGCAGGAAGGGAGAATTAATCCGTGAAACAGAGAGAGGCTGGCAAGCTCTAAGTGGTGTCCAGGTGTTAGAAAGGCAAATTACTTGGTAGAATGGCCGTGTTGAGGTCTAGGGCTGGACATCTTTCCATGATCTCAGACCGTAGGGGAGGTTAACAGGGCTTGGGAAGAAGGATGTACCACTGCCAGTGGACACAAAGGTTGCAGATTTATGAGCCACAAGGACAATTGGCAGAACTCCCGAGATGAAGAGAAAACTAGAAAAGCCAACTGTGCTAAGTCAGCTCCGACTGGGTGAAAGGTAATTCCGGCAGAGGCAGATCGTGACCACGGACCCACGAAACCCCCAGACCCAAAAGAAGAGAAAGATTGAGCATGCGGACTAATTAGCATGGGAAGCGACAGCATCATTGGTTCACAGAAGAGAAAATACTAATTAATAAAAGAACTCTGTAACTTGTAGGAAATGAACAGTAACTCCTTAGTTTGCTAAAATGTGTAAATAGTAAAAAGTTTTGATACTTGGGGTGCTTGATTTCTGAAATACCACGAAGTGCTCAGGCTTGTGCAACTCAGAAATGAATGTCTCTCTTGAGTGTATAATTATTGGCTTGTTGCACACCAGGTAACAAATCTGATTTTTGTGGACAAGTAGAGCCTAACTTACATATTTAAAGTGCACATAACTTACATATATTCATACACAAAACCGCTTAAAGCCAGGTCTGTGGAGCCTCTGCTCCAGTCAAGCTCTGAAAATCCATAACCATAGGTTCAAATTACAGCTGAACTTATGCATAAGCAGTGCACGCTGTTTTAGAGGGATAAATGTGACAGCTGCATGCTGGGTTATGAAAGCTAAAGTGAGAAACTCCTTCCATAGTCGGAGCTGGGTGAAATGTTAAATAAGTAAATAAGATTTGTGGGAATCAAGCATGATTTACTTTTAGCAGCCAGGTTTTTTTGTAAATATACATGTACATGCACAATCCTCATAGCTTGGCCTGAACAGTATTTCAGATCTTTAGATACACATAGTAAATTAATGAACCAAAACCAACCTGAATGAAATTAGATACAGAGAAGCAAAAAAAAAATACAACTGATTTATGGTTATCTATACAACTTTGTGTACAGTCTTGTTTTTCTTAAATGGCCTGCTATTTATAACAGTTTTGACAAAGCATAATAATATGGTGAAATTATTTTTACTGCTACTGAATTTGCATATATGTGGACAAAAGCTGTAGTATTACTAATTCAGTCAACTTCTTGACTTGTGAAAAAATCTTAATTTAGAACAATAGGTCTGTTTTAAAGTGTCATATCAAGGCATATGCTTCCCAACAGAGTGAAATACCGTTTTTTCTAGCTTTTGAAACCATGGAATCTGTTGGAGCAGATTGCTCTGCGTACAGATGGACCATATTTCACAAAAAAATCCCAAATATAATAACTGAAAGAAGTCTCAGTGAGTGCACATTTGTAGAGGGTATGTGGGAGAGGAAATTGAATACTTTGAAAGCAGTTCTTAGTGATGTTTAGAACATGCATCTTCTATGGATGACTACTGAGCAAATCTGAAATTTGGTTTGGAGGAAGAATCCTAAAACGAGAGGTCAGTTTTTAAACATGCAGTTTTCAATTCAGTGGTTCTGTTGGAGATTCAGTGGTTCAGGCTGCAGTCCCTCACACTTCGAGGTCACTTCAACACAACAAAAATCCATATTACTTCACAGAGGAGAGTCTCACTCTCCCTGTTGTGTCCCCACTTCCACTCATTTCTGGTCCTAGTATTTGGGTAGTTTATAAAGAGAGCTTGTTGAGCGAACCAGTCCAGCTTAAATCAAACCAAAAGATACTTCAGTGATTGCTGCCTCACTTCCAAAAGCCCGCTTATTAACTGAGTGGGACCCCCACTCCTGTCTCATTTAGCTTCTAGTCTGCAGCTCAAACAAAATACCCAGTAACAATTCTATTTATTAATCCAAAGTGCCACCATTATTATCATGAGGTAAAACTCTCTTTTTTTCTGTATAGCTTTAATAATTTAAAATTATTAAGAATATTGTTATTCATTGAAATGGTGGGACTATAATGCTATATTTTTGCAGGACTGACCTGAAGTAACTGACACAGAATCCTGGACTTTTAAATCTGCAAATGAAAAACTACCACAGAAGACCACTGAACAGTTCTGCCAGTTACTTGGGCATATCAGTGTCCATATATTCCTACAGAAAGTCTCTACTTCCCAGTAAAACTGCTTAAATTTAGTAAGTGTGACTTTTATTTTCATTCAAGAGGCCAAAACTGTTTAGTAGCAGTTGCTAGAGATAGAATTCATGCCTAAGTATAGCTGGTTATGTGTAGCATAATAAATTTCAGTTTAGATCTTTCATCAACCACAGTTTTCACTGATGTCACTCAATATGCATTTCTGAAGAGCTTTACATTATTTAATTTATGCTAAGCTGTCACATGTCTTTTTGTCTTATTCTGGCGATGAGTTGCTTAAATACCAAATATATTCAAAATGAGAAAGCAAACAGTAAACTGAGGCTTGAAACTTGCATGTAACAGAGCAGGAAATAGTCCTTTCTTGCTGTGTTTGTGGTCTGATATTTTATATTAACACTTTTTTCTTTGTGAGACTTATTTTCAGTCCAGGTAGTGATTAATTTTCATTCAAGTTTTTGCATCCATAGTTCCAGTTCAGCAGCAAACTTTAAATACAGAATACACACTCATTTGGTTCAAATCACTGGGATTCCTCATTTCTTAAACTTACTTATTTAAGTGAATTACTATATTATGTTCTTTATGTATGTCTTTCTATGTATCTAAATAGAACCATGTATAGAACACATACATATTTATCTAGGTTATATATGTATGTAGAGCTATACAGAGGGAATTATGTATATAGAACATGTCCAGTAATTTTATTATTTCTCTCTTTCTAAGATACATTTTACCAGAGATGGCATTGTGTAGGATGCTATTGAGACTGTATCCAGATTATTTTTTAGCAGTCTCTTCCTGTTCCAGAAAGTCAATTGCAGCTCACAAAGGTGCAGAAAAGAGCTTTGACAAAGAGCAGGAAGAAGTTTTTACTTTGGAAAGATGTTCACTTGAAATCACCATTGAGGTGATTTAAGAAATGACTGCCACCACATTTCTTGCCTTGTTGGATGATACAGCTCTTTCAACAGAGCAAGGATAGTGTCATTATCTACCTATACACAAGTCAGCCACTTAACTTAAATTCCCAGGTAAAGATTTTTTAAAATATATACAGGATGATTTTTCTTCGAAATGGATGAAAAGATCTCAAGTGACGTATCTCCTCATTGTCCTGACAATGAAACAAAAAAGTTCAGGGGTAGTTAGGCTTTGTAAAAGCAGATTTGGATGAAAGAACTCTGAGTTACAACAGGAGAAACAGTCCCTGGAGACAGTTCTGTGGGCTGTGGATGGCAGGAGCACAGTATATTGTCTTCACATCTTTTGCTGTCTCCCAGTCAGCCCCCGTGTCAGTGCCAAGGGGTAACGCCAGTGATGACCTGGCACTGCTCACAGCCAGCAGGGGTTCTCCTCCACCAGCACTTGGGAGCAGAATCAGAAACTGAGATTTGATCCATCATTTCTCATTAAGTTTGCTAAAGATAGACAATGATGAATGTTTAACAATCTAATCGTTAGTGATTATAATCACCAACAGTGGATTTTCAAGGAATTAGTAGTAATTAAGCTCTCATTTATAACTCATTAATATGAAAAACAGTAATTCTATGGATTAAATACTCCCATAGTATCTAGCGCAGAGGATTTTGCAGACAGAAATATATGATGAACAATCTAGAGTTTGAGATCTCCAAATGAGATTTGACAAAAATATCACCATAGGCAATTACTGCTAAATTTCAGCTGGTTGCTTAGACAAATCTGTTGCACAGTATCATAACAGTTTACTTAGAATTTAGGCCTCAAGGGAAACCATCTGTTAAAGGTGAAGGAAAGAAAATAAATACCCTTCCTCAAGCTGCCAATAAACAGTCAATTCATGCTGGAAATATGTTAATTTTTTTGTTACATTTCCATTAATTCTAGGCATGTTTGTTTTCCAAATTATTTTTCTGGGGAAATGATGTTCGACCACCAACATCCTCAGTTAAATCAGTTTATTAACCTGTATGCTTCTTTCTCTAAGAAGGTACGTAGAAGATTGCAGGAATGTACGTACTCCTCACAGAGAACATTTACCAGGAGTGTACCGTTTTTGAATACAAAACTGCTGAGTTTTGATAAGTTATTTTATATTCTTTATGAATCAGAAGGCCTGGGAAGGTGAATGTCATTATAGGTATGTAACCAGAACCTGTTACTTATCATTATATATTTAGATTATGAAAGTCATGCCAAAGTCATGCCATATCTAGCTCAGGTTAGTTCTACCTGGTAATTCTTGGCTTACTTGCCTAAATGCCTGAACACAGACTGAATTGTTTAGGCATGTGAGTTTGGACTCAATTAATTTGCATAACTGGCATTTGTTTGTAGATCCCAGTGTGAATTGAAATAAAACTGAGCTTGTTTTCCTCTGTGTTAAACTCCCCATAGTGCCAAAAAGTAACTCACACTGCATTTCTCTTTGTCTATATGCTGGGGTCCCCTGAACAGAGCCTGACACCCTTGGCTTGCAGCTTTACTCCAGTTACAGAGTTTCCAGCACTGCAACATGACATCCTAGCAATTTTAAAGTGTTTTTTTATCGCTCATGACATCATCTGTGATGCAGGATTCACATTCCCAGGGAGCATAACCTGTTGGGAGGGTTTTGCTTTTCTTAAATTGGACATATAACTGTTGATACATTCATTGTGAAATGGTTTTCTTTCATGTGAGGTTGGTATTATTTTGAAAGTGGTTGATTGTTGTTTCATACTCACAGCAATGTCATTTCCATGGGAATTTTTTTTGCGAGCTTCCAATAAATTATGAGAGATAGAGCACAACAATTTTTGTTAATATAGAATTGAAAATTAATTTAATATTTAAAAAGGAAAATCAATGAAATACTGAGTCTTCAGGAGAAGACAGCAACTGAGTCATCACATTTTTGGACTTAACTTTAATATCACATTTTTAATCTAGAAAAGTAAAAAAGCAGCTAAATTTCACCGGGGTCAGATAGACTACTTACTGAGGCTAGTAAGAAATCCTGTCTACTTCTCAGCTTGAACTTTCCTTCAGCTTATTTTCCATGACCATGTAACTGTCTCAGTCTCTGAGATGTTGCCAAACTCTCAGCAAAATAAATTTGGCATTTAGATAACTGCATTGGAAAAAAATTCCATGCTAACAATTTTTAATAATCCTAATTAATTATTGATTAGTGCTAATGACAGCAAAAAAATTGATTTGATGTTTGCACTGAGCTGAATTAATTTACTTGTAAAATGAATGCAATTAACCACTAAGACTAACAGTGATAATGTATTAATCTCCCATTTCTAATTCACTATATCAGTGAAAAAGTGTCTGTTTGTTAAGTGATAAGCAAAGAAAAGCAAGGTAGTTTCAGGTGGTAGATCTTTTATTGCATTTATCACCAATGTGTTGTGGTTTCTTTCAACTACAGTAAATAATACATGATTTGGAGAGAAAAGCAGTACAAACCTTGGTAGATACAGGTATTTTTTCTTACAGTACCCTTTGTGTAGCAATAAATGACCGTGTAGGACTGACCTCTTTCCTCTTCATGTCTTTCAGCTACTTTGTCAATATTTATAAAAACTGTAGTTTTTCTCAAAGCATTCTAGCACTTAACTTACACAACCTATACTCAGCTTTTAGCTAGAAAAATCTGTGCTGCCTTTGACATCTTATGCACTTAGAAATGTTTTTTTCAGCTCTTTACTTACTAGTATGGTCTCATAGTCAGGTATACCCTCTGCTTGCAAGATACAAAGAGTATTTTTGCTTGTTATTCTTTTAATAGTCAAAACTGAGTATTTAAAATCAGTGTTAACCACATGCAGTATTTCACGGATACCACACTCTGAGCATCATATTCCACCTTCGGGCTTCTGTTTGGTATCCCCATCTGTAGGTCCAGTGATTGTCAGCCCCTTAATTTGCCTCTTTGTGTGAGAAGTTCACAATCAACAGGCTGTTTATTGGACCATACAGGTGACAAGTATATATAGATGACAAATAAGTATCCCCTTTCTGGGTTAAGTGAAGGTGGCCCTTCCATCTGTGTCAAAATGGGTAAGTTTTAAGTGTGGGTGATTCAGTTTGTCAGCATCCCTCAATGCAAAACAGACTTTGCCCAACTACTAAGAGTCTCCCCCACCGTCTCCTAGGATCTTTGCATAATATTATTTCATTCCAAGGTATGATCACGTGCTTCATAATGATGACCTGTATATTCTGTTCCAATGTGTGAGGTTGCAGTTCAGAAAACTGGAAACACGTAGACTGGAGACAGATCAGGTTGATCACCAGAGTAAACCATAATCACAGTATAGCAGAAGCCTAATTACTGCTTTTTAAATTCTTTTCCTTGGTATGTATCATAAAAAAGGGCAATGTTAAGGAAGGAAGTGGAAAGAGAGAGCTCTGCTGAGATTTAAGATGTATAAAAACCTTTTTAACTGTAGATGGTGTTGATTGGAAGGACAACGTTAGTTGACACCACGAGCTGATCAGAGATGCAGGCAACATTTCCTGTTAGAAGAGTGAGGAGATGGTGTGTGGTGATGGGTTATATATGCAAAAGTCCTGTTCTGAATGAGACATCATTTCAGAGTAAAAAGATCCGTGATGGTGATTGGGTTACAAGTGACCAGGAGGATGGAGATGTTGCCCACAGAAAATCAAGAAAGAGTATTCAGGCAGGTTAAAAACTCCGGATTAGACCCTTTAAACTCAGCATGACTCAGAGGACTGATGTGGGGAAGAGAGGCTGTGATTTTTGCTTTTGTACAAAAGACGACTGGCTTAAAAAGAGAGAGTTATTGCTGAGCTAGAATAGAGGTAGGAGCTAAATCTGTTTTCAGTAGGGAAGATGAGAAGATCTAAAAGAAGAAAGGTGTCTGCTGATGCTCTGTCAAGAAGAATTCTTTCAACTATGAGTAAAAACAGCTTTCATTTGAGGACATTTCAATTGATGATTTCAAACTTCCAGACTTTGTTTTCTCTGCAAAACTAGTGATACTGGCAAACCCCATCTTTCTGTCAATATGTATTCGCTGATACCTCAGTCTTATTTGTTTACATGTCTCAAGACACTGCATGTCTTGAATTATGTCACATTCTGAAAAGATCAAAGGCAAAACAGTGTAACAGCCACATCAGTTACTTATTAATCAAGTCATGATGTTGGAGGTGTCATGATTAAAATACAGCTATGGCTCAAAAGAGAATGCTGACCTCTTCTCCAGCCTAGCCTAATGAAGAATCTGGTATGTCAAAATTGTTCATTTTAAAATTGTCATTGTTACCCACACTGCCCCAGCAGATAAAACTCAATAGCATCAGTGATCCTTGAATCCTGGCGTGGAAGAAATGCCCAGTCCTGCAGGCCTCCTGTATGTCCTGGTGGGTTGTCACATGTTCACAGAACACTCCAGAAGACACTGCCTTCCTTCCTTAGAACGTGATGCTGTTAGGGGAAAGGGAAGTTTCTACTTGTATTGCAGCATCATGTGGAGCTGGACTGGTGCTGTAGTGGCGAAAATGAAGGCGTTTAGACTCTTGGCACCATGGGCTACTGCATGGGGGATCCTGAGCCTTCTGTCCTTCACAGTCGCTGCATGAGCGGCACTGGCTTAAAGGACACACTTCAATCCATGACAATAAGAGATAAATCAAGAAATAAGGAAACTCAGTACAGATTGCAAGGATGATCCCACACTCTGCACGCAAAGTTATTGCTGGAGGATGAATACATGCTGCAAGAAAGCCTGCTTGGAACATCTGTCAGGATTATAAATAGCTGCATATTCCCAGAAGATATGAGAAGGTTAAAAAGAAAAAGATACTTTGCTTTGTGCCTGCTGCTGCTAGCCAAAGTATTCATTAATATGGATCACAAGGTAGGAGTGAAATTTTTAGCCAGCAGCTGGTCCAGGTGGAGTCCATTTCTTACTAGTAGTTCTATTCTGGAATTCCACAAGCACTGAGGAAGCCATGGAGGAGCAGGCAGAAACAATTAGGGAATCTGTATATTTAGTGTAACGGTAAGTCTCCTTCTACTGACCCCTACTTCACTGCTTTGCAGGGCTTGGCAGTGTCTACAAGCTGCCAAAAATGTGTTGGTGGAGAATGGAAATGGCATTATTCAAAACAGGTTTGAAGAGCATCCTGACATCCCTGTGCATCACCGGTGCCCAGCTAAGCTTCATTTCAGCACCCAAAGACACAGATTACACAGAGCCAGCAGAACCACCAGTGACAGAACAGGAAAATAAAATTTCCTCATATCTGTAACCACTTTTCCCATTCTCCTGTGGTGGAGACTCTTGGTTTGGGCTTTGTGCCTTCCTTAATAACCTTAGAGGTTTAAAAGCCTTTTGGAAATGAGCATACACTGTGTTCTTAAGAACAAGTCATAACTTACTGGATGTGTGTGATAGTGATGCCATCCCGTCTAACCACTAACACAAGGAACCTGTATCTGTAGCTCCAGCTCAGAAAACATGAGGGAACTTTGCTCAGCTTTGTTAGAGTGTTCTTCTAAGTGAAGATAAATTTTATCACGTAACTAGATTTTCATTCAAGAAAGCACTTTTGCTTTCTAGTGTATCTCTAAAACAAAATTCAGATATATTGCTTTGGTATTAAATTTGTTTGGGAGCTCCAAACATAGCTTTGTTACCCCAAAGCTGTGTTTCACTTCTAAAGCATTATATTGAAGCAGAAAGATATTTGCAAGTCAGTTTTTAAAACTATAATATTTCACTTGAGTTGCATTTATGCAGGCTGAGGAAAGAACCTTTCCAATGTTTTTATTGTATCATTTACATTGCAGTCAGGTTCTCAATACCTCACTTGGCAACTATCCGGTATTTCGTGGTTTGTGCTGTAGTCTCCCCTAGCAAACCCAGACAGGACAGGAGGCCACATGTCACACCACTTAGGGATGACCAGAGCCCTGCTCCTGACCCAGGATCTAGCTGAGTGGAAAGGGTAAAAATCTGCCTCTGCTTTGAATGCTGCTTAGCCTGTTTAGGGGTCATAAAAGCCCCTTCTTGTTCCTTTCTCTTTATGCTAGGGCTTCATCTCAGTAATGCTGGCTACAGAGTAACAAATGGAGCACAGCCCTGCTTTGTTGTCCATCCAACAGCTGTGGGAGTGGTTGAAATCCTTCATGCCGGCGAGGACTTCTGAGCATGAGGCTGTCCCTATCTGTGTATTGAGGGTCTCATCTGCTTGGTGTTTTTGTAGCAGAACCCCACATACTTAATGTAAAGCATATGCTTAAATGCCAACAGGATGCCTGGAACAAACTTTTACAGGAAAAAAGCCTGAACTGATATGCATCAGCCTGTATTTGAAGCACAGTGGTTTCAGATGCATTGTCAAATCCCCTGTGTGACTCCTGTGTGTGTTTGATTTAATTACTGCATGTGATAGTCCTAGGGGGAACCATCTGATTTTTTTAATGTACTGTATCAGTTGCTAAACCTCATATGAAGGAAACCAGCAGGAAGTATGTGTAGCATGAGAAAGACTAATGTTCACATTTCTCCTATATCACTCAGGCTGTAACTAATATCAGCCATTCCTCCTAAGGTAAGAGCTCTGAAAGAAGCTTATACAGCACCTTACTGACAGAAAAAATAGGAGCCTTAAGTTTGGACTCCCGCCTAGCAACCTTGCAAATTCAAGACTTCATTAGAATTGAAATGGGAGGTGTGTGGTGGGGGCACTCTGTTCTGCAGCAGACTAACAGGGGCTGCTTCACACTGTCTTTCTGAATCACTGAATTCATCAGAGCTTGTGTTACTGTTTCCATTAAGTGTTAAAACTGTCTTTGAAGATAAATTGCTGTCCTCTTCAGGTTTTTAGTATGTACTCTGCAAGAGACAAATTAAAAACATTAATTAGCATCAGTGCCACCTTTTCTCTTTCCATCCAGCCAAAAGCCTGTATTGGATTCCCCATATCCTGTGTTTAGGCTGGAGGCTGCTCAGGGCTCCTGCCCTATTTTTACTTTACCTCCTTTTACAATGGCTCAGAAGAAGAGGCGACTGTTTCACAAGTATTACTAAAAGAAACATCTCTGAAAACTGTGTTGTTTATGTCATTCAGAACAGTGCGCTGCATTCCAAAATCCCATGCCATTCTCTGGGTTTACTAGTCTGTCCACATAGACTTGGACTGGTCACAGTCCATCCAAGTAGAGTAATTACCAAATCATTAGTTTGATGACAAAATACTTGCAATTTCATCCTTCTTTTGGATTTCTCTGTGACACAGGCAATTCTTCAGTCCCAGCTTTTGTTTTCTATGTTATGTCCAGTACATCTATCCCAGTCTCTGGAGAAACGCACAAAGCACTGAGTGTCAGCCACTATTAAACTGAGTAAAGTAAAAGGCAAGCCCAGCCATTGTCATTTAATTTCACAGCTGTTTCTTTCAGCAGTTTGTAAGTCTGTGTCCTAGATTATGTGGACATACTTCTCACCATGCACAGGAGAAGGAAACATACCTTGGAGCATACCCAGAAGCAACATTTTCAAGTCTACCTTAAGAATGGGCAGTTATTAAAATAATAAAAAATATTAAGAAATACTAGCATTTCTTACAACCTGTGGACAGCTACAGTACTTTAATCATCCCCTGGTCTCTTTGTAATAGCATGTTATTCCAGTGCACTGCATGGCCTTAAATGAAAGTGGGTCCTGGCCATGGGGTTCTGTAGTCCTGGCTGCAACAGATTCCTAATTTCGAGTACAGTGGCTGACTAATGCTTATTACAGCTCTAACATTTCTTACTTTGAATCTTTGATAAGGCACAAATGACCAGGTGAGCTCCAGCAGTGCCAGGAACTGAGTACTGTTCTCCCCACATCGGCAGCAGAGGAGTTAACCAGGCAGTATCTGAGATGCAAACTGGCCCCAGGATCAAAACAAAGCTAACGGCAAGTGACAACCTGCTCTCCTGCAGCTCCAGCTGCAGAATCCCTATGGCAACTTAGCCAAAATGAAACTGTCCTCACCCACGTGTCTCTGCAATTGCAGGAAGCTCTCTCTGAGTGCCCAAAAAAGCAAGTGAACCTGACAGCAGATATGCTCTCTTGTCACCACAGGGATAAGGTATATCTTCAGCAATTTTTCACAGAGACCATCTTATCCAGTTCATCTCCATAACAAAAACCGTGACTACTTTTCGCTCTATTCTTAGCAAAAAGAACCGCCACAAATCAGCAGTAACCTGGTCTTTTGAATACATTGTTAGCACCACAGACAGAGAGCATGAACAGAGACTGAAACAAATGAGTATACTAAGGACATTTTAATGGTTATTTTAATGGTTATTTTTCCTTAATCCAGTCTCTGTACTTGAATTTACAGAATCCATGCTGCAGGGTTTGTGTTTCAACATCATTACATCATCAAATACTGCTGGAGGGGCCTCAACACACTTAGATTTTAAAAACGTCTAAAAAATCTGAAGAAACCTTCAGAAAATATCAAACAACCTTTAAGCAAGTTATGTTCTCCACTAGTAGCAGGGAAGGTAGCAGACTGGTTCATTTGTGCACCAATGCAATAGCATTTTAACCTACAGCTGTTGATCCAGAAATTCTGGAATTGGATGTTTTGAGCCTCACCTTAATTTTCCACTGACGGACATGCAAGAAACTCAGTATTTCCCGAATTTTATTTCACTTCACTGGACTGTCAGTCCAGTATATGTCCTCACACCCCAGTTTGCATGGCTCTTGGTGGGTCAGATTCATACAGAGCTCTGGTTCACACTCACAGGGCACAGTCAGGAGCCAGGAAGGGACAATCATCTTCAAATTCCTGATGTCAAAGAAGAAGAACTCTTTGGACCTTTTCTTTCCTTTTTTTGCTGGTAGGCCAGAGTATGAAATATGAAAATTTCCCTGTAATACAGACTGGAATATTAAGAAGTAACATTTGCTGGTTTTTTCTGTCTGTAGAAGAAAAAATGCTGTTCAGTCTTTCTTCAGTGCGGAGACCTGCTACTGAATGAATCTACTTATTTCTGAGAGTGCTGAGAAGTTGAGACTCCATTGTCTGAGGCTTAAGAAGGCCTCACTAGCATTCAGTAGACTTTGATGTAAAATGTTCAAGAAAAGGATTGTTTAAATAGGAACCATGTATGTGATGATTTAAGAATATAAGCAAGGTGGGCTTTTGATAGCATGGTACAATTCTATTAAACCAGCAAAAAATTGGGTAAAAGGGGTGTGTTTTTTCATTCTACCCAAAGAGCTTTTGCCTGAAAGCTCTGCTCTCTGTTTCCAGCTGCATCAGGCAATCAAATGGAGAGGTAACCTCTCCACACAAGGCTTGTCTCTAGCAGTAAGAAATATCATCTCTCCTCGCCTGCTCTGATGTGGAATTGCTATAATTTGTAACTTGATTTTCTTCTCAAAACTTTTCTCACTGTCTGAGTCCAAGTGTCTTGGAATGATTTAAATAATAACACATTTCTCCATACTCGGGTTGCCTCCCAATAGAATAATACACCCCAGTTTTAAAGCAAACTGTCCTTCCACAACCAATACAATAAAACCCACGTGGTTTGTTTTTTTTTTTACAGCATGACCAAAGTCCTCATAGAAGAGGCAGTGTGATTTATCAGTTGGAATGTGGATCACAGGTCAGGAAATCCGTCTCTATTCCTCATCTGCCCCGTAGCAATTTTACCGTGTACGTAGGGGTCAGGCTGATCTGTGTCCAAGAAGAAGCTGCACAGCTACAGTTCAGATAAGGCTCACCCCCACACACATCCTGCTATGAGAGAGTTGCACCTCGTCTGGGTCAGTGCCATGCTGGCACAGCACAGGGCTGGCTCCAGGCTCAGACCAGAAATATGTTTGCATCTGCCTGCACAAGAGCACAGAAAGAGGTGTCTGTGCTTCCAGATCTTCTCTCACTATCTGCATGGTCATTTTACATTTTAGGTAACAGAAATTTTTGCATCCAGAATCTTATAATAACATTGCAGTTAAACTGTGATCTTCTTTGGTGTGATCCTATGGAAATTATTTATATGCCACATTACTTACTACTAAAAAACCCAAGGCTTGTCAGGGTAGTAGCGTACAAGTAGTCCAGAGAACTCATTATCATTCTTTACCAGATGAATCTGGAAATGCAGTAGTACATGCTAAACGATGGAAAGATGTCCAGGTGCCTTTCCCAGGGAAATGACTTCTCTTCCCTGTTGTGCTGTTGTTGTGTATTGCATAAGCTGAGATGGTGATGCCTATCTCTTCTCCTGCATGATTAGAAACCTTCCTTGTCAAAATATGTTTAGAATATGGTTTGTCTGTCATTGCTTTCAGTTCCCAAAGCAATTACATCAGAGAGACTTAGGACTGGACCAGTGTGATCTTTTTTTTAAACAGATGAAATTTTATCACTAGAAACCTACTATTGATGCATATTCTGGATGTGTGGGTGCCTACCCTGCCAGAATCATTATTTCCCTGATGATATTGAAAACAGTCTCCGCAAGAAGAGAATGGTGCTGCTGTACCTAAGTCAGTATGGGTAACATTGTTATGTTATGAATTCCAGTTTTAGGAAGACCTAGGAAATAGATACGAGTTCAGTTTGGAGGTCACCCTGGCTTCCCATTGCTCTCCGTTCTTGATTCTGATTTCTGTACCTGACTAAAGACTGCTGCTGCTCTGAGGGCATCAATTCTGGATTGCCTACAGCCCTTACATGCAGAGATAATGGCATATGCTTCCATAAAGTGAGAATAAAATAAAGAATAATGAATAAAGTTATTATGGCGGCTGGTTTGGGTAACAGTGTGTGTTTGTAATTATGTCATCTAAATTTATTTGGCAAATCATCTCCAAGGCATACATGATCACATGGTACAGTGCAATTCCCCTAAATGCAAAGGAGAACGCTAATTTCTGAGCTAAGTCATTGTACCTAGCAAAAGCATAAATATACAACTAAAAGTCAGATGAAAACAATTCAAAGTCTTTATTTTTAATTTCTTCTTACTTCCTAATGGAAGAAGGAAGAAATGGTAAAGCAACAGCAGAGAACAGAAAGAGGGTATCTGGCAAGTGGGTAAAATTTCATAGAGTAAGATATTTATTTGAAGTAATACAAATTAATTTAAAAGGGTAGAGAGTGCAAGGGCAAAGAGGAAGAAAATCCAGAGTACAGAGAGGACATGGTCTAGTCTTGCCTTCTCTAGAGCTGACCTACAGAAGTTTACCAGCTTTGGAGTTAGTTTCGCAAAGCCCTATCTTGCAAAAAAATCAATCTTCTTGCAAGGCATCCAGCCCTGGCCCATGCTCTATTATTCACGGAGAATTAAGTTCACTTCTTTGGTAACACAAATTAGGAGGGAGTTTCTAGGAAGAACTGACTGGGACTGACAACAGGACTGGAGAGGCTGAATGGTTTTGTGAGAGAGATGCAGGGATAGGGGGAAGAGTGCCAGCCCCACTCTGCAGTGCAGGGCTGAATTTTAATTTCCATTAGATTTAGGACAAATTAACAAATTTTCTATGTTTTAGCAGGCAGTTTTAAAACGAACACACAAAAGAAAGGCAATGCTACCACTGGTTTGTTTTGGTTTTAGTCCACTTGAGTGTATAAGCTACTCTTCTGTCTCAGGCTATTGACACAATTTTGCACCTTTCTGCATGTAATCTTACTATCTCTTATACAAGCAATACACATGCAAATGTAGAATACTGGTTTCTGTTCTGGCTAGGATATAAAGCCAAATAACTTTGAAATACAATAAGTAATCATCTATGGTCAATCTATTTCAGACAACTGCAGCAAAGCAGTCAGTAACAATCTCTCTGTGAGTGGGACATAATAACTTGCTAGGCATTAAGAATCATCTTAAGATAACTTTGAAACAATAACTATGTAGACCAGTTTTTAAGGCAATACGCAGTATTCAGCTATTTCTTCCTTCCCATACATCAGTGTCTTTTCCATTCTCTCTTTCTTCTTTCAGATCAGGCCTCTGAAAAGATGAGTTGTGTTTCTATAGTATTCTGAAGAACTGAGTACACAAAAGGGCAACATCTTTCTCAGAAGTTAATAGCCTGTTCATTAGCAACACTGTGCCCATGTGTTAAGACACAGTCCTAGTGTACTTTTCCTTTCTGTTTCTCTGGTAATGATAGCTCAAGCTTTCAGACCTTGACACTTTAGGGAGCCTTAGCCCCATGTTGCTTAGAATATTTGCAAATGTGCAAAATGACTTTCATGCTTGCCCCCACAAAGAGAAGGAAGTAATTTAGAAAAAAATAATTTAATTTAGAAAGAAAAGGCCCAGCTTCCATGTCATCAGTTATGTGGTACTGAAGGTGAGGGAGTATCATTTCTGCAGAGTGCAGAGGTCACCTGCCTTTTACTTCAATATTTGCGGGTGCTTTGGTAGGATTTGGGGAGGGCAATGGAGGTCTCTTTGATAAAGGGATATTTCACGCATGGCGAAGTCTGAACTACTGCTCTGAGCACTTTGTTCCGAGCTTTCCATGGGGTCTCAGCCTCTGCTGCACTTGGCTGCATGCATTTAATTTGGGCTGATTTCAGCAGTTAAATGTCACAGGCCCATGTCATTACTCATAAACATTGGGTACCAGGGGCACAAATGAAGGAGCTGTGGCAAAACCAGGCAGCAGGCTGTAAAAGTTGAATTAATTGCTGATAAAGATGGGGAAGACAGGATAGTAATTTTGACCTTTCCCTTCTAAATGTGTCTTTCAGAGTTACCTATTTTAACTTCTGGTATCACTGAGGTGGCAGAAGAATGACAAAACAACAAAAGAGTAGGAAATACAGAAAGTTACAAGCTGAGACATCCTGAGGTGTCTTGGGATAGAGATGGATGAATACCCCCACAGTACTTAAGCTGTTGCAGTTTTAGATGTCAGCTCACTACCAAAGATGAGAAATGGATGTGACATACAGGGAGCATAAGTGCCTCACACAGGTGAGAGGAGGGAGTGTGAGGGTCTGAAGCGACTGGAGGGATGTCTCCAGTTTGAAGGTACTCTGGCTGCACTTCCAAGAGGCCAGCAGCTCTTATCAAAGCTTTTTCTGGTTCCCAGACTCATGGCTCCAGGCTGGCAGGCCTTTTCTGTCAGTATTTTTTCAGCAGACAATTTCTTCTGTTTAGCAATTTTCCCTTTCTAAGCAGGCTGTCCTGCTGGCTGCTCACATCAAGGTTAGTTTCTTGTCTTTTTCTCCATTGCAGTTGTCTGCCAGGTTTGAGCCTTTGTTTGGTTTATGACTTCTCTCTTTTCCTTATTGTCCCATTGACAAGGTCCTTGATCAGACAATCTTACCAAAATTAACCTTATAATAACCAGTATCCTTATCAATCAGTGTGACTGACTCCCATCACTGCCTCATATATCAGTTGTTTTTTAGGTTTGCATCCTTGTGCCTTCTTGCTTGCGGTTTTCTCCGTTTTTTGTGATCCCCTTTTACATTAGGAAAGTCCTTGGCAAAACACCCTTCATGGAGCAGATGTTCTCTCCTTCTGCATGCCTTTACAATAATAATTATGATCTTGCTGAGCAGTGAGGAACATGCTACCAGCAAAGGGAACCAGTGTAATATCCAATATAGCCTGTACTAGTAGCAGGACTTTGATCTTGACATAAAATTTCACCAGAAGCCAGCAGAGAGATTTTAAAAAGGGAACATTATGTTGAAACAACCAAGTGCCCAAAAGACTGTGAGCTGCTGCATCCTATATCAGCTGCATTTGCGAGATAACACGGTTGGTAACTCCTGCAAACAAAGAATTGCAATAATCCAGCCCTGAGCAGTCAAACCAATTCAAAATCCTCCCCCCCTAGGAAGGAACACAACCTGGTGTTATTTCATAGGCAGCACAAAGAGGGCCTGGTAGTACAATGCACACATATCTGTTGATCATTCTGACAACAATACCAAAGCTTAACTCTGGGAGATGGATTTAAAAGTGCAAGATGAGGTGAATCCCAGGATGGCAGTCACATTCAGCAAATGTCTCCGACATGAACCTTATTTGACTCCACAGTGATTCCTATGTCCAAGGACTGACTTTCTCCTCTTACGTCTCCTTACAGCTTGGCCTAATACAATTGCTGGTGTCACCTTTGCCCTGTCCTAGATCTGTGTCCCTGCTGGGTTTTTTTATCTGTCTTTGATCTTTTTTAACATAAAAAGCTCAAATATGCCATTCACAGCCACTGGGACCCCTGTCAGACAAGATACCCATTAAAAGTAAATGGAAATGGAAACTGTTAAGACATCTGTAATTGTCAGACAAAAGAAGTTTAGCTGATAGCACTGAATTATGCCAAAAAGCGAAGATTCAACTCACCCTTGTTTTTCTCCATTTACCTGTCAGCAGTTACAATAATGAACATGGAGTGGGATGGCACAGCAAAGGAGAGTTAAAACACCCTTTTTTCTTTGTATAAAAACAGAGCCCCAGATCTGCTGTACTGTCCATACTCCCCCTGCCACAAGAGCCTGTGTCCACCCCCACCATGAACAACACATGATGGCTTCTGCTCTCCACACTTCTTTCTTCAAAAAATCCTGCCTCTGTGGGGTCAGACAGTGTTAATTAAGTCTGTAAAAAGCCTGAACCATTGCAGTTAAGACAGCAGTGTACACCAAGGGCAAAGAGGCACCTCCTACCTTTGCATTAATCAACATTTCAAATCTATCCCATGCCTTGAATTAACTTCCAGCCAAAAAGCAATCATTTTTCAAGCGCTTAATACAAACCACATGCAGAAATTAGACATAGCTTTTATTGATGATGATTTTTCTGATCAAAATGGTTATTTGTGAAATTTTCAAATTTCATTTCAGTAAACTCCAATTTTTTTGTTGACAAAACTGAAGAGCATTCCCTTAGCAATTCCTGTACCGCAGAGACCCCACCTAACCTTGTATTTGAATCTCATCTCATTGGCACAGTCAGACCTAGGGAATGCCTCACTGAGGTGATTATATGGAACAGAAATGTTCACATTAACTCTGAACTCACAGGGATAGAGGAGACTGTGCAGTCGATGGGACACCCATTAACAGAGTACAGTCAGGTAAGGTATCACACAGGGCAGTGTAATTGTTCAGTTCACTTCTTCTTCCTTTTCCTCTTAACCAAATCAAGCTTGATCCAGTCTTGGAGCCAGCTCTGCCAGTCCTGCAGCAGCCACATAGGGCTCAGAGAGGACTAATTTAGGCTCATCAGTTGAAAGTACTTAAAGAAAAGAGCTCATTTCTTAGTCATCACTGTGAGAGAGAAGGCACAGAACTATTCATTTTGAATTGCCCTAAAATTGTGTGATCATTCTCTGAGAAAAGCTGTAATCTCAGCAAATTACCACAAGGCAGTGCAAGGATGTGCACACTGGCACGTTTGGTACGTTATTGACTGACTCTACATACGAGGCTCATGCGCAGCATTCTTACAGGTGGATCTCTCAAAGGACCAGCCCAAGACCTTAAGCCAATACCCAGAATCTCCTGAAGACATCTCCGGGGTGCTTAGATGGGATTTTTCAGTGCCCTGGCGGGACATGAGCTCTTATACTTTCTCACTGATCATCTGGAAAAGGGGGAATGGGATGCTTCTCCTTCTACCCTGAGATGCAATCTTGATCATCTCCATGAGACCCGGGGAAAACAGTCCCATAGGAGTAGGCCAACTGGGGAAACAAAATGGTCCTCCCTTATCTGCTGAAGGACACCTACATGACAGTCACTTGCTGAAGTGTCAGTCACCTTCCCCAGCTGAGTTGTCTGCAATACAACAGTCACACGCTGAGTTCACCCTTTGATATGGGCACACATGGCTGCCGCACTCTTCAGAGGCAATCCATAGTGATTTAGTATTTAGGAGGCTATTTGTGGTGTTACAAGAGTAATTCACATAGCTCCTCCAAGAGGAATAATCTCAAAATAGACTTGCTTAGCGCTAATGAGAAGGTACTGGTATTCAATTGCATGTGGTTTCTATGCACT
The DNA here is from genome assembly GCA_013397725.1 of Rhagologus leucostigma. Taxonomy (NCBI): domain Eukaryota; kingdom Metazoa; phylum Chordata; class Aves; order Passeriformes; genus Rhagologus; species Rhagologus leucostigma. The sequence goes on from VZTD01001045.1 coordinate 4,608,415, forward strand.
GAAAAAAAGACATGCAGTCTCATTAATCTGCTTTAACTGTGAGCCATTTTTCTTTCACTTGTAATATTCTCAAGCCTAGGGAGTGCTAAGGAGAATACAGGACAGGCTGACTACAGAGGAGTTATTTCCTCTGAAATCATCCTCATCTGTCTGTCAGGAGTTCTTGAAACAACTGCAATAAATCCTGAATTTTTAATATGGTTCACAAGTTCAGAGACAAGAAAATCAGTGCTCAGACAGCTGGGATTGTGGTAGTTATCTACGATATGAGGGTACACGTGTTTTTGTAAAAGGAAATCAAACAGGAAACTACTGAAAAAAAATGGTCAAATATGGTAAGAAGACAAAGAATTTCACAAAGAATTCCTCTGCTGGCAAGCAGAGGATGATGGGTCAGTAGAAATGAATATGAGAGATCAGGAGAGAAAAATGAACTCTCTGCCCGATTCCTTATTGTTCTACATTGTAGCCAAATATATGGGTCTGTATTTGCCGACACCGTACATGTAAAGTAGCAGTACCCAAACAGTGGAACATAGGCTGTTGTGTTAACTCAAAAATCCAGATAGTCAAATCCTTTGTTGCAAACACAGCAAATGAGACAGATTTCTTTGGATGGCCTTGCTGTGCATAGAACACTGACTGGGAAATGCTGGTATGGACTGAAATCTCCCTCTGGTCCCCTCACTTGGGAGTGAAGCACACAACGTGTACAGGGAGGAATGGCAGCTGCTCACAACTGCTCACAGCTGCAGTTGTGGCCCCACCAAGGCCAGACAGTGATCAGAGGAACCAGGCAGCCCAGCCCATGAGAATCAGCCTGTCCTAAGCCCATCACAGGAGAATGATAAAGCAATTGCCCTGTTCCAGAACCCATTAAGACTCTCAACAGATGAACATTGCTCTACAGTGCTCTGCAAACCAAGGGGGACTTTGCCAAGAAAGGGGGGGACTTATTATGGATTGCTAGAGTGCACTAGACCTGATGGTCCTTAACAAACACCTACAATGCAAATACATCTCCACAAGATCCTCACTGTGGAGAGGATCATCCTTGCAGGGCACAGTTGCATCTTTGGCTGCTGAAGATTAATTAGGTAATGGCTAGGTCAGTCTGAAACTGATGTAGAAGAGTTTGGCAAGTTAAAACCTACATAAACCCCCTGTATTTTGACATATGAGAGATAAAAAGCCTGAGTAGGAGTATGTCCAGAAAGAGAAGGAGACCTTGGGTGACTTGACCTTGTCTTTAGACTTTGTATGTTGGGACCTTGACAAAATGTAGCAGGTTCGTTGGCTGTTTTCACCTAAATGGGGGTCATATGAAGAGGCAGAGATGAGAAAAGAGGAAGTACTGCTCCCACTAACCATGGAGTGGAAGGCTGCAACCAGGTCTGCCCAGCAGTTTTCCCTGGGAAGGATCTGCACTGCTGTGCACTGTGAAAGCTGCCAAGGAAGGTCCCTCCACTGTGTACAGACACACTGCCAACAACCACCCCCGTGCACAGCTCATTCATCTGCACACAAATCAATGCTTGCACTTTGCCTACAAATAGCTCACATCCATCACAGCAGTGACAGAACCTGTGGCATCACCAGCCCACAGAAAATGCAGGCAACTAGATGGCACAGGATGTTGCACAAAATAAAACAAAAATGGTGAAAAACATGGAACTGGTTGGTAGGAGCTGAGAGGGAGATGAGTTAAGTACTACTGTGATTTCTGTTTCTTTACATACACAGAAATAAATGAAAGCATATTGTGCACATACAGAAATATACTATGCATATATTGAACTGCTATACAAAACTTGTTAAATGGTGCACAACTGCAGAAGAATGACAGCCAAGGACTTATTTATTATATTCTAAGAACACCACAATGATTCTTGCAACTCCTTTTGCATGCCATGGATTTTAGTGGGAGATGGAACCAGTTTAGCTGCAAAACAATAATTGCAAACCCTCTCACAAGCATTGATTGTGGATCTGGGGAAAAGGCCTCTTTGTGCCTCAAATTCCCACTTTCTGTGAGAAGACCTGCCAGTGAGAGCTGCTCACAGCCAGAAGGATGGCTCGAAGATGGCTTCCACACACAGTGCTCACCCAGGACTTCCAGGTGGTTGGTTGCCTGAAGTACTGGGTATCTGAAACCTGGTAGGCTGCTGGTAAATGGCAGGTTTCTGGTGAAAACAGGAGTTTGATACTGAAGTGAAAGGTGAGGCAAGTGCGTGTAATGACAGGAATTTCTACAGCAGCAAGAAGTCCTTTCTGAAAAATTTCATGAGACCAAGGAAAGCTGGTTGCTTCACATAGAGTATGTATGTCCAAATAAAAAATAAAAAGCCAGCCAAACACTCTTCTTTTAACATTCTCATGGCTTCCAAGGCCTATTTCTTGATTTTGGAGTTTTGACTAGTGACTTCAGTTTATGAGTGAAAACCTGAATCTCAACTCTTTCAGTTGTCTCTCTGAAGTAGAGGTTAGGACACTCTGAGTGCCCATGCAATTGCAGGGGTCATTGAAACCATCAGCCCAAGAACAACTTTCTTTACAGCATAGTGTACTTTTCTTTTTCTGTTTGTAAAAACACAACATGGACTTACAAGACCACCCCTCAACAACAAAATTGGTGTTCCTGAAAGGAAGCAAGCAGAATGGGAGAGAAGAAAAGCAGTGAGTGGGCTTTCAAAATGCAAGTAGTTTTTAATTGATTGCAAATGATTAAAATTACAGCAACACTACAGATGGTCTGTGGGTTCTTTTCAGTTTTGGTGGTCTTTTATTTAATAGGCTGAGAAATACTAGTCCAAAACATGAATAAATATCCATCAGTGCCACTTAGTGCTGTTTTGATGGCTTCCGCTTTCTATGAAGATGTCCAGCACATACCTACCCGTCTACTGTGTTGGTTGCACGCACAGAGCCCATGGCAGAGCACTAACAAAGGAAACCACTTGGCAGATGTGGCAAATTCCATGATTGATGGTACTCACATCTCTGCATCTGCTGGTCTGGAGCCCCATAGGGTCAAAAAGTCACTGCTGTCATCATGAGTAGGTAAGAGCTTCATGAGAAGAGACACAAGGAGAATGCTCACTGTCAGCATCAGGGGATTCAAGCTAGGCTTAAGCTGCAACCCATTTAGGCAGAACTTTGACTATTACTATTTTATTAATTGGCTTTGTAAAATTTATGTTCCTCCTGTCTTTAAGTTCTCTTTGTTTAAAATCAGTTTAAAATTAGCTTAAAATCAGCACTCAGATAAAGTAAAGCCTCAGGTTTCCAGATGGGAGCTTGGATTGGAATTATTTCTATGTTCGTTTGTGAAAGAACCATGATATGATGATGTCCAGCTAATATTGCCGTATTTAATGCCAAATGCAGCTGGCAAAGTAATTTTCTGTCTAAAAATACCATAGTTTTGTCCTTTGCCAAGCACTTGCAGTATTTTTCTGCCATTTATGTGATACCTTTCTTTTTCTAACTAAGGCTATCAAAAATAGCCACGAATCCATCAAGTAACCCTACTGCAGTCACAATTTGCTGTCTCATATCGCCATTAGCTTTCCTTTCATTGCAAAATGTATTCAGATTTTATATTTGGTTTCAAGACTGTATGCATTTACTATAGTATTAGTGGCAGCCCAGTCTGATTTCATATTTATGGTTCAGAAAAAATATCATAAACATATATGATTTCAGTAGGACAAGTGATAAGCTTTGGACTCATATTCCATCTCCTCTACACTATTCATGAAACCTCATCCTAGTTCAAGCATCACATGCACTTCCTTGCAGATTCCATCTTTGCCCTTTTCCACTAACTTTCTGCCTACTTTGTCTGTGTGCAAAGATCTTTTGTGATCTCTCCCCATTCTGACTCAATCACTCTGCTAATATCAGTCTGGAGAAAGTCCTCTCCCAGATCTGTATGGGCTTCTTACCAGTCAGGGAGATAGTTCTGAGAGGATGCCAGTACGTCTTGATGTCTGCCTGCTTGATCCAAATATTGCTGCTGAACACAGTTAATGTCCACATCTTTCACTGACTGCCAGATACAATGGGTCTGGATCTAAGTGGATTAATCCACGCGTACTGAGAGTAAGTCGGCACACTGTCTTCCAGCTTTTAACATCCAATTTTATTACTGATATTACAAAGTAATCAATGTAGTTAATGACTTTTTTCATATCTCTTTGCCCCCAGCACCATGATTATCTCATATTCTGCAGTGGTTCTCCTCACTATGAATATACAGGCACTTCTTTGCACTTTAAAAAGGACAAAATGGTCTTCCCCATATTTCCAGACCTCCTCTTACTGTCTAATGAAGGGAGATGGCAACAGAGGAAAAAGCATGAAGGAGAAGATATAAGACAGTAAGAAATAAAAGACAGGAATCTGTTTGCTAGTTTGAAAGAGAGTTGAAATCAGGTGTTGAAGGAAGAATTCACAAAGAAATGGAGGTCAGGAAGAGAAAGAGAGCAGCAAAAGTGGGTAAAGAGAGTGTGTGGAAGAACAAAAGATGGATTAGAGACCCTGATACATCTTCCTGTTGGAGGAAGAAAGATATGTCCCCCAGAAAGAGAGAAAGCAAAAAGCTCGCAGAAAGTCTGACACAAAAAAAGAGAAGCAGGGGGGAAGAACGGTTTGTGGGAGAAAAGAACAATCCCGTACCCAGGAATACCATCTGTGTTAGAGATGTAGTTTCTGTTAAAGGAGAACTGTAGATTTTCTGTAACCTAAGCATTTTTAGAAACACTATGGAAGAAAGAGAAAAACTACAGAATCACAAGTAGTACCAGCCTGTTTGTCTTAAGTAAAACATCTTTCAGTTAATTGCTCACAGGAAGGTTATTCATCCACCTTGTGAAAAGGGATGTTAAATATTTTGGATGCCATTCTTTACCGATAGTCTATGCACGTTGCTTTTAAATGCCAGGGATTGTGCCAGACGAGTCCTCTCTGCTCTGCACACCTCTGCTGACCTCAACACCAGGGACTGCAGGTCACAATGCCCTCCACCTGGAAACACAAATTGGCACCTGAGTCTAAAGGTGAAGATAAACATTTTAGAACATGTCCAGGTCCTTTAATTCCAGGAGCTGGTTAGTGAAATGAGCAGGTGTGCAGACAGTTTACCTAATCCAGCTGTACTGCTGATGTCTGCAGAGGTAATCCATCTGGAGGGCTGCTTCCCTGGATAATGGCTGCTACAGCCTGGCTCACCAAGAGAAATGTCTAAAGGGAATCCCCAGGGATGAGTGACCGTATCTTTGAATTCCCACCAGCTTTCACTCACTTAAGGTAGTGCACATATGCCTCCTTAACTGAAAAGAAAATCTGATTTTGAAATTGCCATGACATCTGGCAAATGTGCATGTTGTATATGAAAGGCCATGTGAATGCAGAATAAAAATCAGGGTCCACAGAAGCAGAACACATCACCAGATCTTCCCATTTTGCAGTAGGTACCAACTTCATAAAGTATTGGCAGCTCCTTGCTGCAGTTACAGCTGCAGTGTGGAGTACCTAAGCCTGCCAGCTGCAGCTCAAACAGAGTTTATAGTCACTTGTTTCAGTGTTGGGGAAGGTTTTTGGTTTGGCTGCTTGCAGTCTTCTTTGAAGCAAGAGATGGAATGGAGAAAGGTGAGCAAAATGGTTCATCGAGCAGAGGATGGAAAAGCTTAACTGAACGAGTAAACTCAATGAAACATACCAAAGATTTCTGGCACTGGTAGGTCAGGTGCTATCGGCTGATAGAAGAGCTGCAGATGGAACATCAGCTTTATCTGCAGAGCATGTTGGCCTTTAGTAGATCACACTGCAGTTTGCCTGTGTATCCTGTCTCGCCTGTTTCGAGGTATGAGGGATCAGTTCACCTGCCTTTACCTATTTTTGGCTGCTGTCAAACACAGCAGAGCAGCAGGAGGTGATCTGTGAAAACACACCCTCCAAGCGAGCCACCCTACCAGTGCATTCAAGTTACCACTGCATCCCAACTAAACTATCCTGCACCTGCAGGACAACAGGGGAAGACTTATATCCCTCCAGCTTCCTCATGTAGCACCACGTCCCAACACGTCCTATTCTGGGTACAAGAACTTCACTGTAAAGCTTCTCTCAGGCAGGTCAAAGGGCATTTCTACCAGTGACCAGGTATTCCTGGCACTATGTAATGCTCTGGACAGAAGTGCACCATTTGTCTTCATTTATACAGTAATATGGTTGGTTTCTTTTTACTCTGATGTCCATACTGGGGGCTCTACTGCCATACTCAGATCTCCTTTTGTCCCTCAGGAAATTTTTGTCTTTTCTGAAAATGACTGCTTCATACAGTGGAAGTTTAATTCTGCATTTCATTTGCATAGCATGGTACAAAGTGGCTGCAGTAAATCAGAAAATTTAGTCTGTGTCCTACTGTCTTTTTTTCATCTCCTTCTACCTGGGCAGATTGCTTATCATGGTATCTATTATCACCTCCACTTTTCATTACCACTTGCTGACACTAACCAATTTGAAATCTCATTTGGATAAGTCTATTCCCTTTCCCTTGCTAAGCTCACTGTGAGCTGAGATGGGTCTATTTCCCTGAGTTCAGCACCCAGAAAGGAATGGTACATTTGGCAATTACAGGAACAGTACATCCTCACTGTCACACCCTTGTCCATCACCTGTTTAAATAATTTCCTCCCACATCTTAAGAAAAACCTACCCTTCTGAAGTCACCCTCAGCTGGAAAATCATCTTTACTCTGCTAGTTCCTGCATTTTGCATGATTCCGCATTAATCTACCTCCTAATAAACCACTTCCGCCTGTTCCCAGTTGTGCATCTGCACCTGCTTTCACCTTCTGCCGGGACTATTGCAAGCCCTATCAGTATAGTTTCAGGTCTATATTCCTTTCCTGAAAGAGCTCTCTTGATTTCCTACCACCTACAAACCCACCCTAATCATCCCAAAGACCCCTTCTGAGGCTAATGTTGGTATCTGGGCACAGTGCTGCAGCCCCTCCCTCTGACCTCTGTGCTGTGGCTCCCAGACCTCAGACCAGCCGGAGCTGAAATCCAGGACTTTCTTTCCCATCACTGCTGCTGTCACTCCAGATACAAACATGATTGTTTTTCATGCTATTATACACCTCCCCTATTAGCACCTTGTCTCTTTCAAAATTGCAGCTCCCAAGTGCTCCAGTCTATTTTGCTTACAGTCTTCCAGGCCATGCCCCACACCTGCCTTACTCCTACCAAAACATTCCCTGGTTTATGGTCCCATATCTCCTCTGATTTTATACCACTACACTTTACACCGTTTTCCCTTGCTGCAATTATTGTGATTCCTAGGATTTTGTATACACAATGTCCTATAAAAATAAATAGAACCTCTGCTCTTTTTACTGTTTTCTACCCATAGGGGAAAGTAATTCATTTGTTTGAGGAGAGGGGTGCTGAGGAGGCACCAGCACTAGGTCAAAATACCTCAAACCTAAAACAGATTACACTTTGCTGAAAGGCAGAGAGAACAAAATGTTTCTTCAGTACTCTGGACATTTGGAGATTAAAGTTAGAAATAAAATTGGTTTGTATGTATTTCCCTTCAGTTAGTGTCACTTTATCAAATATAGTAATTTTCAAAAATGTCTCAGTAATAAATCAGAAATAAAACTTTGGAGAAACCAATGAATCTTCACTTATTTTTCAAAGATGTTTTTAACTGGATAGCATCCCACAGATATGCATGATCTTTCTCTGCATGGATATTTATTACTGCTTCATCTGCCTCATGTGCCTTTTAATAAACATATTAAAGTGTCAGCTAGATTCATTGCATCTCTGGAAAGAAGTAATTTTGCATCCTTCACTTAAAAACCAGTTCTGAAATGTCCCAAAGCAATTATTCCTCAGTGAATCACAACAGACAACTTGGTATTGTTAGAGAAAAAGTGCCTAAGGGTACTGCTCTTTTTTTCTTAGGAACCAGAAAAACAGCAATGGCACACTCACACCTCTAACCCCTCTGCTCTCTATGTCTCAACCCAAAGAAACTCTGCTTTTACAGTGATGTCCTCAAAAAGTGTAAATAAGAATGCAGGGGAATATGAAGATAATGGCCAAATCTACACAAATTTTTACTCTGAATCTTACAGCATTTTATTTCTCAAAAAATATATAATTTCTTGCATCTTTTCACATCAGTTCCTCATAATGTAATCTTTCCAGGAGGTATTACATCAATTGCTGCTCTCCTCTCTCACAGCAGGAATTGTGCACAACTTCATTTGCAGTTTGTATTAATTACAGAAGATGGCAGTACTTAAAGTGATTGTGGTGCACGGCTGATTGGAAGATTCCTTCATCTTTTATTCCCTCCCAGTGTGGCTTTAGAGAGTCTGTAGCACACCAAAGCTAAACTGGACTTTGAGGCAGAAAAATTACAAGCTCTGAGACAGAAAGAAATTTCAGTATCTTCAGGTGAATTAAAAGGTTTGGGGTTGTATTCAGTATGAATCGGAATGATTCCTTGTATTACTTAATTATGCTAAATAATATTAGATATACTATTTCTATTAGTTCTATACTTCTGTCCACCTTCTCCAGTAAAACATTTTGGGTGGACTGCAGAATTTTGGAAATTAAAAGTGGGAGATCAATCCATCGGTACTGGAAATGTTCAATGTGAAAGACGTGTGAGGGAATCATTCTACCATACCCTAAAGGTGTGGGATCATGTGTGTGGATTTGAGGATCTGGAAGTGAAGTCCTCTCTTCCTCCCCCTACCTCATTCCCTTTGCTTTGTGGGGCACTCAGTACCTCAGGCTGAGGAGCAGAGAAGACATGGCAGTAGCTGTCCTTGAGTTTCTGGGTGACCAGCCCAGGCAGCTGCTGGAGGCTGCAGGAGAGCACACTGTGACTGTGCTGGGTGGCTGCTCACCTCTGGGGCCTGTAACCGATTTTAAGGAGCCTTCCTAACCTGGAGCAGGACTGACGCAGTGAAAGAAGTTCTTCGAGATGGACAGTTCTGAAGGTTATAGCCTGTAACATTATTTCATGTATTTTTCTTCTAATTAGCTTTCCTAAATCTACATAAAATACAGGAGATGGTTTATTACTAGAGGATATTTTTCTTGTTAGATCCTCTGTATAAAGGGAAACAAAAATTTACTTCTGGGGATCATAAGACTCTTCTCGCAAGTAGCTGGAAAAATTGCTATCTGCATTTCTGTTCAGAACCTTTAGGATGCAAATTCTGCTGCAAGGACACAAAGCTTTACTAATGAGACTGATGCAAAACGCTGTGAAAACCTGAACCCCCAAAATCAGAGTTTAGACTCTTTTAATGTCCAAGGAATAAATCAAAGTATTTGAACTGCTTATGTGATTTCATTATTATTTGTGCCTGGACTTCATTATTTATCTTCTTCAATGCAGAGATCACATTCTGAGACATAAAGACAAAAATCTAGTTTTACTACTCCTTTCCCTGAGAGTTAATAGCCCAGTTACTTCAAAAGAAATGGCACATAGCTCACCAAGCCTGAATTTGGTTCACAAGATGTGAAGTGAAATGTGCTTATGCAAAACAAAATCGCATAAAAGTCTTAAAGGATGAAATCTCACAGTCATGGAGCCCACAACAGAAGCAAAAATTGAACAGGAGAAATTCTAACTCTGCTACCACAAGATTTCACTATTTTTTGCAAGAAGTGTGGGTAAAGTGATTTCTTTCTTTAAGCAGGTTGTTTCTTTACTTAAACCTCCCCAGTCGTCAGTGATAAGCCAGCTGCAAATAACACAAGTAAGAGTGTGCAGATAATATTAAAAATACTGCAGAAATTGAAAGGCTTTTCCTCTCAACAGACCTCAAGTTCTTAATTTAATTTTTGGTAATACTGCTTTTATTAAATTATTTTCCATAACTTCAAAGTTAATTCCAAAAGGAATTGAGGATGGCAAAAACTACTTAAAGAACAAAGTGGGTAAGCCTACTTTACATTAACCTGCAAATTGAGACAGACAACCAACAATTTGAGGGAGAAGAAGCAACCTTGATGATCCACTTATGTGCATAACCTGGTTTCCAAGTCAAGGATATTGTCAAAAATAAGTACGAATCAGAAGGGAAAGACAGGAACTCCCCTGAAATATTACTGGGGTATGTCCACAGTTGCTGGGCAGATTCCTTTTCCTCCTGAATAGGTACCTTTGTGCCATGTAGGTGCAAACTGGGAATACAAAATGGATTTAAACTTGGTTTAATTAAACCCTGTTCCTGTCAATCTGTCTCCTCTTGAATAAATTACATCATGATATTTTTAATCAAGGCAAAGCCAGGGCAGCTCAGCCCACAGGATCAGAGACCCAGCTGTGCCCTGTTCGTCATTGCCCAGCTCTTGTTTCAACTAAGAAAATTTTGAGAAGTATCCTGCCTGAATGGCACTGCAAAGCTTCCAACCACCTTAACAGGAGTCCAGCTTTGCAAAATGAGGACAAGAGCGTGATCAGTGGAGAGTAATTTGCAAGAAATTGTCCCTTTCCACCCTCTCTTGCTCACAGCTGCCTACAGTTGCAGTCTACGTCTGCCAGGCATGAATTCATGCTGCAGGATGCTCCAGGTCATTTCTGTGAAGCTGCAAAGGGTCTACTTTATTAAGCACATCCTCCTCCTAGATTTCCACTGACACAGCATTATTCTATCCTTCCAGCAAACACTGTTTTTATATATCTGCTGAGCATCAGATGAGCACAAAGTACAACCTATATATTTGTTCTAGACATCTGATTCTCTCAGTGGTACTGTTCAAACCAGAATCAGTTCTAGACCAGATCCTATCAAGCTCTGCTTCTACTTCTGTTAACCTGGGTCCCAAATCTTTCATGGCTCTTTGTCTCGTACAGTCCTTGTCTTCCCGACCATACTTGCATGGGCCATATTTGGCCCTAGCTAGGGTTTGAATTGGGAACTTGACAATGAAATGATTTATATATAGGCCATCACTTATTGATGCATCCAGTCTCCAGCGATACAGAAGAGGCAGGAGATCTGAAGCTTCAGAATGCAAATTTCAATAGGCAAATGAAAAAGGTGATTGTTTGTGGCAGTGCTTGGAGAAATGCTGATATGCACCCTTGGAGTGCTGATGGGGTGTAACGGCATTACAGACCAGTCCTATTTCAATTGGTGGTAAAATAAGAAAAAACATAAAAATGTTGTGTTTCCTTATTAAAAAGTAAGTCACAGGTGTAACTCTGTGGCTTGGGAAAATGTCATCACCTACGAACTCTTTGTGTGATTTAGCCACTTTGAGGTGATATTCAGTAAAGATGGTGACAGTAGTGGGAATATAATTTGAATGGTTTCCTTTATTATAGGCAGAAACAAGTGCCTATGAACAGTATGCGGGGGTGTTCAAGGATTTAACAGTGAAACCAGTAGCTCTTCACTAGTCTTTCACTAGTAAGAGACTCAACACAAAAAATAAAAAACAGTTACATCCTTTTAGTGCCTTTTATTTAGTTATCTTGGAGCGCTTTGCAAAGCAGATTCAGCAGCGAAAGAAGTTGAGTTGCTTTATGTTCAGTGTTACAAGGCCAATCAGTCTGGGCCAGTCAGGAACATGGTCCCGGTAACTCTGATTCCTGGGGTCTGCACCAAACCTATGGAGTTCAGATTCATCAGGGTAAAAGTCATTATCATTTAACAAGAGCATTAACAATCAGGTGGACTTTTGCATATACTGAGAAATGTCCAGTCCTGGCTGTTTTTTCATAGACTATTATTTACAAAACCAGACAATTAATTCTATTTTGTTTGGATGTGGTGATGTTAGAATTCAGATACCAACGAGCCTCTCCCATAAATATTTTTGTACATTACCTTTTCATTCCTACTGAAAAAGTCTTAACCCTGTACTGGTTTGAAACACTATCTACATTGACTTTATTTATGTAGTTCTTAACTTGAAAAAAACTTCCACTATGTCCTCTTGAAGACTCTTTAATAAAAAGCAACACAGCTCCTTTAGCTTTGCTTTATAGCCTGTTTTGCAGAGCTAGTGTAAGCTTTGTTGACCTGGCCTGTACCCACTCCAAGGTAATAATAACCTACTGATGTGTGCAGGGACGGATGTAGTGCTCAGTATTTGAAAGAGTGCTTGTCAGGTTGCTCATACACAAAAAGCATTGGGTTTTTTTGTCGCTTGCCTTTTATTGATACATTAGGTGTATTTTTCTTTCTAAGGCATTTGTTGGCATGAAAATTCCAATTATTGTTTTCATACAGACTCCTGGTATTATTTGATTGTTCCATTTAACACCTATTTCTTGGGCTGTTTCCTCAATCTTGCGCTAATTATTTTACAGAATTCTACAATGAATTTCCATTACCGTCTGCTGGTGTAATCCAGTTAATGATCCATGTCCCCTGGAAGGAGATTGCATTATTCCTCATTGTTTGCTCTGCTTCTGGCTTTACCATCACTTGCTTTGTAGACTGAGGACTTGGCTCCAGCACTTGGCTACTGATGAGGGCAGTGACAGCGCAGGTTTAAGCAGATGTTAGATAAGGTTACCTCCCGGGGTATTGGTATCATCTCCTAGCACAACTCAGAGTAGCCTGAAAACTGCCTGAATTGAGAGCAGGCACTGTTGATCCCCCCAGCTACAATTACTTAAATACACGGGTTCAACAAAATTGTGGAGGCTGGTGTTACATAGCTGTGCTCTACATGGTGCCAGAGGAGGGGGGATGACCCAAAAGCCCACTTCTGCCTATATGCTACCAATGATTTCTCCTACCAAGACTGACTTCATGGCAATTTTATACTATCTTCCAGGTGTAAAGCAGTTAAGTGCTGTCGAGATCAAGACCTTATTTTCAAATACTTTTTTGATCATTTTGATGTCAAATCATTGAATATATGAATCAGGGCCCTTAAAACTGACTCAGAGATATTCCAGCTGTAAAACCAATGAGGCAGTAAATAATTGTTCAGGATCAGAATGTCACTTTTTTTCTATTTTAAAGGCATACACCTCTACAGTAAACAGAATTAAGCTGGAGTTTCAGCAACAACTGATGTTTAAGTTCAGATTTAGGGTCTATCACAGCTGCTCATCCTCACTACTCCTCTGTGGAGGCAGTTCCAGAGAACACATTGACCATCAGACTCCTGACTGAATTAGAAAAACCTATTGAAAACAAAAGATACTTTTTCTTACAAGCTGAACACTTGTCTCCTCAGGTATAGGAGCTACTGAAAGAACTCATAACATGTCTTCAGAATACAACTCTACAGCAATAAAGTTTCTGCAGTGTTGGTGTTAGACACTGGTGGAATGATTTTCTTTAGAAAGGTACCTTGATTTCCATGTATCTTCAGAAAGAGATACCTACTTTGTTTTCTTCTGCAGCAATGAACATTAAGGGCTCTGTATCTGTTTCCCAAAAATAGGTTGTAAAGCACCCTACAGTATCAGAAATATGAGGGCAAACACTAGTCAAGACCCTTGGGAGACCCTTCTGAGACAGCAGTGAAAGGTGCGACTCTATTCTCCAGTTGATATTAAAAACTCCACAACAGCCAGGGTGAGTCCTAAATGGAGCTTCAGGATATGTACCAAATCCTTCCTTAGCGTTATGTGGAGTTACATTGCAGAGACTATCTGTGGTGGTAAAATCCCCTAAAAATGGTGAACCATGGCAAAGAAGTGCACAGGGATGGGGAGAAGGTGTTCTGAATGGTGACTTGGTTATCTCTACAATGAATATGTTGGGTGTTATTTTTGCAAAAAGCCGGTGAAGCATCACATACTGCCAGCCCATCCAGGGCACTGCACAATTAGTATTTTTTTAGAAGCCGTGATTTATAAGATCTTTTAAAGGGAAGGAAAAGATAACCATTGCACATTCAACTGCCTGAGAAGGTAAAGCACAGATAAGAAATCAATGTTGCATAGAGGCTCTACAGAGAGAGCACATCCTGGTCCCAGACGAGCCTGACAAGGTTTGCATTCTCACAGAGAAGAAGAGCTAATAAAAGCTGTGACACGGTTAAGTTCCCCTAAATTAGAAGATAAGGAGGAAGGGGAACTGAAGTCCCCAGGAAATTATTTGATACTTCATTTGCACTCAAGAGGCAACCCAACAACTGTCACTGTCAGAGGGGGGACAGAAACACAGGAGAGGTGCTGATTCCTTAAGATAACACTGAAGGAGCAGAGCACTGCTGATTTGTTTCCTCAGCTCCTGTGCCCCAGAGAAATCTCACAATGACAAGTACACTGGAAGTTGCTTTTGTTGTTTATTGTTTCCCTTTCAGAACTTGATTTGTAATCAGGAATTTAACCTTCTCTTTTATACATAGCTTGTTTCGTAATTAAACTTGCCGAGCTTCTGAAGTTGAGGTGAATCTTGTAAAGCTGTGCATGTGTGTTGCTTCAGAAGCGATGAATTCAGGGAGAGTGTAGCTTGCAGGCATTCACTGAAGGGGAGCAGGTATGGAAATTCAGAAAACTGGATGTTTTGCTTACCATCTAGAAAATTTGGGTTTGGGGGCTTGCAGCAGCACGTGCCACAAGGAGAGAATTGCCACTGGCAGGGTGTTACCAGACAGGAATATGGGGGGGAAACCACAACACTGTGGCACTGAAGATTATTTAATGCAAATAAATGTGACAATATTTTTTCAAATGTTTGACCCCATTTAAAGTGTCCATTGAAAATTAAAATAGGTTTGCAGGCAGCTGCGTTCTTTGGGCAAGAATATGTGAACCCCAATCTGCTATAAAACAGGATGAGAGTCACCTGACCTGCATAGCTCAGGCTAAAAAATCTCCTTAAATGAACTGCATTTGAGAAAACATTTGTCTAGAAAGGCCTCTGTCCATTACCTGCAGGGTTCCTGCACGCAGGAATCACAACAGCAACTCTCAAATCCTGCCACTGCTTTTAAGAGCTTAAATGTAGCTGGAATTCATCTGACTTCAATTTTGAGCCAGTGAATCATCATCTCCATTTGTCTAATGGTAAGAAGATATCTATTACCAAGTTTCTTTTGTGAATATAAGTATGGATTGATTAAGTCCTCTTGTAGCCTCATGTGTGCTAATCACACAGATTTGAGGTGCAGGGTCTTACAGGTTAAAGCATGTCTTCTCCTCTCACTGCTGTTCTGCTCTTTATGTGAACCATTTGTAATTAATTAATATCCTCCATTAACTGAGGAACGTGCATTACACATGACAATGTGAAATGACTGCCACATGCTCTCATTTGTTTTTCTTCTCCATGTGCATGCCAAAATCCCACCTATAGAGATGTTTCCCATCACTCATATGTGATGTTGATTATTTATAACTTCAATTTGTAAAATTGAATCTAGTACTAAATTAATGTATAGAGATTAAGTAATATTGAGTAAATAGCACTATTATTCCTTTAAAAGCAAAAATGCAGCTACAAGTTCTCTCTTTTATTTTTCAGATGTGTGTTGAAGGTTGTTCCAGCTTCCATTAGAAACTGTTATCTGGACTTAATGCTTTGTCTGTCTCAAGAACATCTAACCACTACATTATTATAGTGTATAATTCTCTGAGTGGGACTTTCAAGGAGCACAGTCTCTGTAAAACTGATCTCTGGAAGTGATCCTGGGAAAATGGCTTTATGGAGGATTCCTGTTTCTTTTGTTGGCATAATGCAGTTAATGCTGGTAGTCCTACAAATAAAATGTAGTGACATCACCCTTCATCTTTCATATTTTAGTGCCCTCCAGGTTTGTATTCAGTTTTACCTTGGGATGATATTACTTCTTACTTGTCAGGACAGATATGAAATTTTATGGCATACATGGAAGGGAGATAGCACACATTCAATTTTTTTTTCTCTAGTGTCAAGGCAGATGACGAGAATAGATAAGGGATCAAATGCTCAGATAGTTTAGAGCCCTTATGGTTGAAACTACTCATAAAATTGATCCCATTCAAAATGCAAAGTTAAAACATTAATGCTTGTGTGTAGATTGGCCATGCAAAAAGGTGAAATGTTTAGAGATGATCCCACATGCAAAAAGGTGTCTGTTGGACACTTTCAGTAGCATTTAAGGGATTTGTAACTGTTAGGCTAAACCACTATTAGCCTGTTCAGTGATACAGTATCATGTTGAGATTCTGAAAGGCAGGCAAAAAGATTGAATGTGCAAGTCCTTCAGCAAGGAGAGGTTATTCTGCTTGTGGTGATGCCTTTCCCTGGGCTTAGAATTAAAAGCCAAACACAGTTAGAGGGAAAAAGGGTTTTACCTCGGTATTTATTCAAGGATCCTCTGGTGCACCACATCCAGGCAGAAAGCAACCCTGAATGCACACTGAAAGTGCACACCCGAAAGATGCACACCCTAAGATGCACACCCCAAGATGCACACACAAAATAATTTGCATATACAGTTACAGACCTTGCACATTAGCATAGCTATCAAAGATTCCCCAGTGAGAGGCTCAAGAGAAGCCCCCGTCCTGAGGAACCTTCCCCCTGGATGGGCCTATCTTGGTTTACAGAATGTGTTCTGGAGAGGACCTTGGTGTCTGGGGCTTTCTGACCCGACTTCGAGGTTTTCAAGATGTTTGGTCTCCTGGCTTAATGGAACTTTGGGTCTAAGCTAGTTATCAGATTTGGGGAATTACAAGTATGTGGGCTAAAAGCACTAAGGATACATGAAAAGCTGTGTAAAAGGGCATGTGAAAGGGTATATGAGAGGGGTATATGAAAAAGCAAAAAATCATCATGACATCAGTGGTAGTGAGGGCAGGTCCTATGCCCCTGTCCTGGGGGGATAACAACTTTTGGTGAGGTGTTAACCATTCCACAATCATCTCAATTTACCTGTAGCCTCACAGACAAATAATGTTTGGCAGGGTCAACAGAGGCATCTAGAGAGCTACTCACTGAAACAGAAGCACACTGACTTGCCGTGCATGAGGACTCTGGAAGAGGAGGGAAAATTCACTCAGGGATGCACATTTAAGGAGGCTGCTGAGAAAGAGCTGATGTCCTGTCTGCGAGCTGCTCCCTGCTTTTGTATCAATGAGTCTTTTAAAACTTCCAGCTGGGTTCCACCAAACCCTTCAAAGTCCAGGTCAGTTGCTGTGACCATGCTGGAATTGTACCTGAGTGGCATTAAGAACCTAGTCTAATATCCACGGTCATTCTGGCATTGTCTTCTTTCCAACCACAAAGAAATGAGTAACTTCTCAGGAAAAAAAAAGGTTTTTTCAGTGTAGACTTTCTGTTCACTTGAATTTATTCCTGACTAACAAATATTACTATGTTTTGCTTTCATGTGATATGTAGGAACCTAAGAACAGTTTCTTTTTTTGGTGACTTGTCTGTCTTTGAATAGTTGCAGTAGGGATTTTCTCTTCTTTTGGACTCTTACAAAGGAGGAGTTTTTAGGGTTTTACCTTGCTTTGATATAGTTATGTATTAAAATAAGATAAAAAACCTGCAACAATTTTGTTTCAGGAGTCACACTGCACAAAACAAAGTAAGGAGTAACTAGAGGAATTTCAGTAACCTTCTCATGCAAGATGAAATACTTAAACATCGTATCATTCAAGGAACAGGGACATACTTCACACTGAGAAAAGAGGATCTATCCACTGAATTACTGTAGGAAACATTTAAATCTCTGCTTGAGGGCCAAATGATACCATACACTGTCCATGTAAAAGAGCAAGCAAGAGGCAATTGATAAAAAGACTTGAAGGCAATCTCCCTGCAGGCAGATTTCTATGTGATCATTATTGCTCTACTCCTCTGGACAACAGGGAAAAAAAACCCGGAGGGGAAAAGAAAAACAAGAGTGGAGAGAAAGGTTTTCGCTCATCTAAATTTTTCTTGAATTCATGAAAGAGCTGCCAAAAGGGAGAAAGGCAGCTCAGCTTGCTCCTAAACACAGTTTCTATGGACAGCATAAAATCTGGTAAACAACTTCTTTTTCCAGTCCTTTTTCTATCCTGTGCAGCTGTGTCATGATCCTGAAGCTGACAGCACGTGAACTGCTCAGTCCTGCAGCCACCATAGCTCTGCAGTCTTGAGCCACCCACATGCCACATTTGGGCTTTTGGGTAAGACAAACGGCCCACATTTGATGTGAACAGCTGTGTCTTAGGAGGCATAAGTGGGATGTTTATCATGGTGAAGACCAGGATCCACCAGGAGAGGTTCAGGATTTCTGCTTTCTCCTGAAGGGTAACTGCTAGATAAGTCACAGCCTGATGAGGCTGGACAGTGGTCTGATGATAACTGCCAGACCATGGACTGTTTCTGAGGTGTTTGCAAAAAGTGACAGAGAAAAGTGAAAACTTGCTACACGAGCTCTGTGCCTTCCCTGGGAAATGTTTATGGGTCTGCAAGCTGGAAAAGGCTGGGGCTCAATGCACAGCTCTGCTGGAACGCGGTGGCTGTTCTGCTGCAGCACTACTGAGAAAACCCTCTCAGGAGTGTGCTTCACTCACCCTGCGGAGGAAGCAACAAGTGTGGATTCCCCAGCACGCAGCAATTTGAGAGCCACAGGAGAAATACGTGGTAGTGAGAAGGGAATCAGCCTGTTCTCCGGGTGGCAAAGAAAACGTGACGTGTAATTATTGCGCAGTGTCAGGTTCTGAGGCACAGCTTACTCCTTCTCCTGCAGACCTAAGGGATAGCTCAGGTTCTGCTTATTGTGAGAAGCCTGCAGCCTCCCTGTCCTCCCTCAGCTTGCCAGCTCCTCTTTCCCAGGATAGTGCCACTGTCACTTACTGGCTGCCACAGAGGCAGCACGAGATGTGCCACTGTGGCTCAGGGTGTTAAGTCACCAAGGTGCTTGTTTGAGAACTACTGTGTCCCAAGATGAGGACACCCACCCTTCAGGAAATTACTTTCCTCAGCATCCAGATGGCTGGGAGGAAGTTTGCTAGCAGGAAAAGGATACAGAAAGTGCAGCCCTAGAAAAGAACAAAAATATCTGAGAATAAGGAAAAGCAAATGTATCGAGAATGATAACAACCTAAAAAACCAAACCCACCAACCAACCAAAAATCCCCCCAACAAAACCACACCCCAAAACAACAAGAGCAAAACAACAACACAAAACTTGATACACCCCCCAAAAACCCCAAAAATTAAAAAAACAAAACAAAACAAAGAAACCCAACAAAAAAAACCCCAAACAAACAAAAAAACCCAAAACCAATGAACCAAACAAAAAAAAACAACCAACCAAAAAAAATTTTAAAAAACCAAACCAAAAAACCCCCAAACCCATCAGACTGAGGTCTGACTCCCCTGCAGTGCACACCACTGAATACAGAAGAGGGACCAGAAGCTGCAGTGAAGCTGTCAGCTGGGTCAGGTTTGCCGTACAGAAGGCACAAGGTGTTACCCAGGGCAACAAAACATCCGTAGCTGCTTAGGAAGGTGGCTGCATCTCTGCAGCAGGTCCAAGAGTTTGCCTGCGGGAATGGCCGTCCCTGGTTGGCAGCTCTGGAGGGCAAAACTGCTGCTGACAGGCAGTTCATCAGTCCCCAAGGTAGAGACAGAGCTGAGAGCACAGCAGCACACAGCACTGCTGCCCTTTGAACCAACTCAGAGGTACCAGGATGCATTAGATAAACATCTTCATCCAATTTAAGCAAAATAATTTATTCATAAGTGTCTCATGAGAAAGGAAGGCACACCTTATTCAATATTTTATATAGCTGATGTGGTTTGCAAAGGATTTTTAACTGACAGGTTAGTAAACAACCCTTTTTAACTCTTACAGGAAAAGTGGGCAAATGGTTGCATTCAAACTCCTGCAGAAAACATTGGGAACCCAGACACTGCCATGTGTCTCCCTTTTAACAACAACATAGTATGTTTACAATTTTGCAGAATGTACAGGAAAAGAATAAAAAGTTAGAAGCTGTTTTTCTCCAGAAAGGCAATTATGCTGAAATGTGTTGAAAGATGTCATCAATTTCAATTACATTTGAAAGAAAAAATCATAAAAATTCAAGGCTGAGATGGAATCTTCCTTATGTTTAATTTCTTAAAATTATCTTTGTTGTTGATATACATAGATGTTTATACTACATGTTTACTATTTTTCTTACTTCATTTTGTGCAGATGAGGTAGTTCAAAAAGGTCATATCAGCATTTTTGAACTGAACTATTCTGTGATTTCAAATTTTTCATTTTTGTTATCCCTGGTCATAAAAATCAATCCCATCACCAATTCTGACCTTGGAGGTGGTGGATTGCACTCTGCATCCACAACTGTGCAACACAAAGCATAAACAGAATGTAGTAAGTTCAGGAGAAAATCCTACTGTGGGACTTCACAGTTCTGTTTAGTTTGTCATGCATCCAGCATTCCTGGGAGCACACTGAAGGAGAAAAAAATCTAAGCAAGTTCTGTACAAAAGAGGCTGTCTATAAATAATTGGAAGTGTTCTGTAGTGAGGACTATAATTCCAAGTCTGTCTGTTTTACAGAGTAGATGGGATTTAATTATACTTGTTGCAAGGCTTTACCAAGCTTTCTCTAATTCTTGAGATTACTGAGCCCATACTTAAAGCAGTAAATTCTGCAAACTTTATAGACCCTGGAAAAGTGGAAATGCTGTTCAAAACTGCTGTGGCATTTTTTAATCATGTTAAACGAATGGCCAGAAAATCATGGGTCAGTCAATGTTACAGTCATTTCTAGAAAGAGAATGGGAAATGGGGCTTTTTCAAATTAGTGTGTCAGAGTGAGAGTTCCATAGAGCATTTAACCTCCTATTGTGTGACATTTTGATTCAAAAATTAACATTGTCCAGTATCAATATCACAAGTACTAAGTTATGATACATTTTATTGGGTATTTCTTAAGAAGAATGCTTAAGAAAATAAGGTGTCTCTGAAAAGTTCTGTAGTGATGAGTGCCTGGCCCAGTACTGGTCTTTTTTTGTTGCTGTTGTGTTTTAATAAAGTTTGGAAAAATTCACACACTGTCAAAATAGCAAATCATGATAAGAACTTCTTGAGCACTCTATAAACTTAATGCCTATCACAGGGGGGAAAAAAACCAACAAAACAAACCAACGAACAAACAAACCCTACCGCAGTCAAGATTCTGGCTGCCTTTGAAGGAGATGGGGTTTTACATGACTTGTTTTAACAGAGCCAGACAAAGGTTGTCATATTTGTAAACAGGAATTGCAGTTCTGCCTGTGAACACTGGGACATTGCATTGGGATAAACAGGGCTGAAAATATTCGTAGGTCACGACAGATCAATCAGCTGAATGAAAGCACTGATGATCAGATTGCTGCTGCAGGGCTGGACTGGGAAGCAAGGACATTTTAGCCTCACTGGAATGGAATTCCTGGCCTGAGCAGGTCTTGGAGCACCCACAATGTTACCAAACAGCTGAGTGGTCCCCGGCCAGATGCTTCATGTTTTCTGTCATTAATTCCTAGTTGATGATGCTGTGAGCCAGTCTAGATGTTTCTTCCATCTCAAAAGTCAAAATACTATTTATAAATTGGCAGAGGTTCTGAAGTGAGACAGGTGAGTAATCCAACATCTGGGAAGTGCATATTACAGTGATCTGTATCTTTGGCATCTCTGGCAGCTTGGCTTTTTCAAAGAGTAAGAAGCAACTTGATCAAGGTCTTTACGCGGGAAGAAGACACCATCTGATACATTTAAGTTCTCACATCTATTAGAGAAAGGTACAACAAAATCTAATACCTGGAAGCTGAATCTAGACAGGTAATTACTGTTCTATTATATCCTAAATCTTCTGTGGGGTCTTGTCACAGGCTGTCACTAGGCACTTTTCTGGACAAGTAAATCTGCAAAACAGACCTAACACTCCAATGTAGCATCTTGATTTCAAGACCCACATTTAGCTTCTCACAAGTTACTGTCCTTAGTTCTGGCTCCCCCTAGGACAGGCAGAGAAAGGAGCTCTACAAAGGAAACAATCACACAATTTTTCAGTTAGATTTGTTCTTGTTTATAAGCTGTAACATTTGGCACAGCCAAAGCCTGAAGCAGCTTCCCTCTGCCAGGTCTCCCCAGCCCAGGCACACCAGCCTTTTCCATCTTCCTTGGCCCTGGCATTCCCACGGTGAGGGAGGGACAGAGGTCCTGCAGGCTGAAAGCAACCATGTCTTGTGGCCTCTGCCCACTGTGGGCTTCTGCAGAGAGACATCCTGCATAGCCCTGTGCTAAAAATCTCCATAGTACAGCAGGGAAGAGCTGCATGATGCTGATGGCCCTTTGTCCCACCTTCTCCATCCCTGGTGGCTGGAAAGGACCAAGGCAGTGTTGTCACTTCAAGGCTCCAGCCCATGGTGACTTCTACAGGACTTCAACAAGACCAAATGGGATTTGTAGTTTGACAAGGAAAGCTCCCAAACTGTGAATTGTTTTCCTAAATACGTATCCTAAAGACCAAGCACAAGTTTTTGGTTCACACAGTGTTCTGGGTGAATTGTTACAACCTGTGTTTTGCAAATGGGTCTATTGTAGTCATTTCTCAAAAAGACACATTATGAATCAAAAATCAATTCACATGTTGAGATATTCATTTTGAGTAATAGTACCAGGGGAAAAAAAAACAAGCTAGAAGTGCTCTCTTGCAATATTTTCAAAATGAAATGGTCTTGGCTTTGTTATCTAATACTGTTTCATTCTAAAATTGATCTATGTTTAGTGTTAATAAATAGTAAAAATATGTGAAAAGCGAGTAATGTATCTGACTGGATATTAGTTTTCCCTAATTTATTTTCAGTTTGGCCACCAAACAGGAAAATCAATTATTCTCACAACTCTATTCAGTATAAGTAAGAGTCTCTCTTCCAACATATTGCTTTCCACAATTTTCTCCTCTATTATGGAGACTCCTACTTTTACCAGTTATATTAACTTGTGGTTTTCCCCAGATGATTACTTCTGGCATTTTCATTTACGTAAGTTCCCTTTAAATTTTTCTGCTGTTAATTGTGATTATAATGAGTTAGCCTCTACTGTAAGTTTCATTAACATGTTTATTGCCTCCTTTGGATAATGAAGCTATTAATTAAAATTGTATCTAACAAAGATCCACTGGGTATGTGACTAAATATTGCTCCAACATTGGTTTTGATTATTTTCATTGTCTTTCAAAAGGTTTTCAGTACACATTGTAAAGAGCCTATCCAAGTCACTTCAAAAATTTTGGACAAGACACTATAAAATGCAGTATCACATTCTCCAATAAAATCAGAATGCTATCCCATTTCCCTCCTATTGCCATTTAACTGGCAAGAACGACATTGGATAAAACATATGCTGTGTAAACTCCCACTGTTTAATGCTATTTGGTTGCATTAGCCTCTTCATGTTGGTGGCCATCTCCATCTATTTTTCCCATCATTGTACACTTTTTTTTATGCAGAGTGTAATAATATTGTCTTTTTCCCACTGTAAAAGTCTTGATACTTTTTTTCAGAGCTATTAAAGTGTTGTCTTTACTTAACAGCTCTTTACCTTGGTACCACTACTAAGATGAAGAATTAGTTTAGAGACATTTTTGGGCCAACTATGATTTCAGCAGTACATGTGAAGTAAATATTTATTCAAATGACTGCTTGGGGCTAAAAAAAAAGGAGACATTCCAGAAGTCCATTTGCATCAGGAGAAGGACCAAAAGTCTTCATAAAGTGTTGTTCTATTTCTCAGTGGAAAGGGAAAATTTATAACAGATGACACAAGGACTGAAATTTGGTGGGATTTTTTTTTTTTTGCTTCCTCCTGGGTGTTAAATTTGATCATATGATTAGTGCCATTATCTTTATTATAAAGAGGTGAAATTCCAGGTGTGGAATAAGAATAGGTTAAAGACCATGTAGATGAGTTTGCTTATTAGAGGAGCCTGCAGAAATTACTGAGGGAATTGTAAATCTTACAGACAAGAGGCTGAGACAATATTACAGCATACATGGGGGACGACAGGTTTTAGAATATTAGGAAGATTAGAAAAGACAAATATAGTGTATGTATTTAGAAAGGGATGACGGAGGGGTATGAACATGGAGCATACAACTGAAGAAATAACAAATAGATAAGCTTTCCTAGAGTAATATAGAAAAGAACAAAGTTTTTTATGGATACATGGAAGATAAAATAGGGTTGAGGAACACCTAATATAGATTTATCAAGGAATGATCTTGTCAGATTTAATTTCTGCTGTTCTATTGCAGGATAACTTGTAGATAAAGGCAAAGATACAGGTATCCTCTATCTTGCCTCCTTTAAGGCTTTTGATGCCCTCTTAAATAATATTTTCACAACCAGATGAGAAAAGATTTTTAGGTGAAGCTCCTGGGAGGTGAATGTGTAGGTAGGTGGCAAGGAATACTTTAAAAGAGCAGCTACTTGCAGCTCACTGATATATTGAATGTGTGTATCTTCAGCAGTTCCACACAAGTCTGCCTTAGGTTTGGTGTTACTCAATACTGTTATTAATGGCTTGAACAGTGAAATAGGTTATATGCTTATTAAGTCACTAGATTATATTAACCTAAGTGAGCTGCAAGCACTCTGGAGACCTAAGCAGTAAAGCACTTAAGCTGTGCCCAGGTTAGTATAACCTGCTTGTCATCAGGGCTAATTAATCACATTAAAATCTTGCTAATGTGACCATACTGCTTGGGGTAGCTGTAATATCCCTGAATGGCACTGCATTATGCCACAAGAAATTCGCTCAAAGAGAGGAATTCCACACTTCCTCCATTTAATCACATTCCCCAGTCTGCTCCAGGTCAAGATGCTGATTTACTGGCAGGTCACTTAGGTACATTTAAACATTTTACCATAAATCCTCCTGGAAACAGCAGACTCAGTTGTGCTGTGTCGTGTAATGCCAGAGTGAATGCTCGCTTTATGCTAGGATATCATCTTGCGCAGCATCAAAATCACACACTGCAGCTCCCAAGCTTCCCCTGCAGATTCCTCTATCCAAGTATTGATCAGGCCCTGTGTATTAGAAAGGTCTGCATAGTCCCTAGTACCTACACTAGAAGAGTGGTAATTTTCCCGCTTTACGTGAAAATATATTAGATTGCAGGAGGACTATGATTCCAGCAGATCAATGCCAGAGGAGTTAATATCACCTACTTTTGCCTCCCCGTTGTATAGTTCTAAAATTAGAAGCAAGCAGAAACACTGTGCAGCATCCTAATTGGCTTGTCACTAGGGTAAAGTAACTGGCCAGCTTCTGACTTCCTGGAGATCAGAAGGTCTTCTTGCTACATCCTCACTGGTCTGTTGCTTAGCCTCTTGGGAAGAAATATTGGGAAGTAAATGTAACATGTATTAAATTAATTAGAATTTTAATCTATTTAAAGCATATTTTTTTATCTGGTGTGAGGTAAAATATTTTTAGTCATTCTCCACTGTGAAAAAAAATTACCTGCAAACATTGTAAGTCACATCCTGACTGCAGTGATTTTACCTTGTTAAAGGCAAGGAAGGGGACTTCACCACTGGCAGGTACAATTTTTGAGAGCAACATCAAAGTTATATTGAGCATCCTATAATCCTTATACAAATGACTGAATGTTTATGGTAGTGAAGTTTTAGTTACCTACATGATTCTTGGGGCTCTGGAAAGAAAACCTAAAATGCATCTTGTTGGCAGAAGAGTTTATGTATTTACCTTAGACTAGGCTGGTCCAGAGAAATATAAGTCCTTCTCCACATGAATTTCAGTCTAGGAGACATATATTAACTAAGCTTTTATTCTAGACAGCAGCCTTAGATGCACAGCTATCTTTGAAGATGTACAGCATATAGCCTGCAGCACGGTATTTCACAGCACCTTTTGTATTGAATCTCCTGACCCTCTGGCAAACAGCTGCGGCAGCAAGAGCGGCAAGATTCCGTCACTTCAGGGGGAGTCTCTGGTGGTGCCTCTGAACACCATATGACACAGCAAGGCACCTGAAAGCTCTGTCTGGGTTAATTAGCAGCACTGACAAGCAGGCTATGCTAGTGAGGCAGAGCACTGTGCTGGGTGGCTGCTGCTGGCAGCGAGATGACTTGCTCAGAAAAGCTCCAGGTGCAGCACTGGGCCTTGCAGAATGCCCGTGGCACTGTAACAGAGCTTACTGGGCCTCAAGAGGAAGCATTCCTCGGAGAGCAGGGACTGGAAAGTTTAGCTTCCAACTGGTCCATAAAGTGTTTTATTTTAGACAGTGTGTTTCAGAGTCATTCTGCAACTCCTCCAAGTCGGAGAGGCTGAGGGAAGGAAGATGAAGCAGGTCTCAGCTGAGTCATGTGTCGTGGTACCTTAAGATCTCTCCTTCCTCACCGTGGATCTTAATAACTGTGTTCCCACTTTCCCTGTACTCACTTCATCAGCTTCATCTGTACTCCCACCTGCTCTCCCCTTCAACAGCCATTGTTCATCCCACTTTTATGCAGGTGAACCTACCCTGGGTTATGAAGTCCAATCTTCAGCTGTCACTGGGAACCCTGCTACTTAATCGCTTTACGGAACTTTTCTTTCTTTTCAAGGCTGGTGGGATCTTTCCTTCCTTTCAGTCTTTGCTTCCACATACAGCCCAGGTACTTCTCAACTTCCTTACATCCTTTACCTCTCACAACAGCCACTGCTCCTTGCCTGACCACCATTCTCCCACCTGCTCCCTCCCTGTCTACTGAAGTGGACTTCTGTCATTTGCAGCCAAGCAAATCAAGGATTTGATTCAGGGTAGACTTCGGAACATGCGGCTTTTTTCTGATGATTGCACACCATTCCCCAGTGCTTTGGGATATGACATCCTGCAGCCTTCTGGGAATGTGGCTCCAGAATGGCCACACTGTGCTTCCCAGCTCTGCCCTTATGGGTGCCCTAGAAGACTCCCCCTCCACTATCACCACCACCAGTAGGATGAAATTCAAGAGCTAAAATTCACAAATCTAAGCTACTCTCCAATTTTTACAGTAGGCCAAAATTGGACCATTTCTTACTGAAACAGTGATGGCAAGAGGAGTTTCAGCAACATCAATAACTGTAATTCTAGCCAGCCCTTTGCTGTGCCTCTCCCACAGTTGTTAATACCACAGAAATAGAAAGAAATGCCATTTCCTACTCCCCGAGAAGGAACATTTCACCAGTGCAGCTGGGTCCCAGGGGAAAGAAAGCCAAAATGTGCAGAAACTATAATAAAATAAGACATAATGTAAAAGTTAATGCTTTGTGATAGACAGCAAGTGCTCACCACTGGCGAGGCTGTGGGTTGCCACAGCAACAGGACTACACACCAGGCTGCACATTGGGGCTGCTTAAAGGCCATCATCCTGCTGCCCTGAGCAAACACACCAGCAACTGTTTGCAGCCAGCTCCAGACAACATGGGACAAGGGGAAAATTGATCTGGACTGACGCATGCCTTAAGATGCTGTCTACCAGCAGTTAAGCTGTAATCAAGCCCAAAACATGCATAGGTTATCTCAATCGTCGGTGAAATGGCACAAAAAGTCCTGCTTGGCCTTCATCATTGCCCCAGCTTCAGCTCACACTGAATTCTGGAAAGCAGGGAGCAGAGTGGAGACTTTCTGCTTTTTCAGCTTCTGCTATGGATATCCAGATATCCTTGGACACAAGCTGGAGAAGCCTCAAGTCTACCAAGGCTTGCCTTCCTTCTCTTCAAGACCCAGGATCTAGGCCAGCCCAAATTAAACTAGTCTGTTATTTGTACATATCTGTATCTGTTTTGTTAAAATATTGTTACAGTTATACGTAGATATTTAAGTGGGGTGAGAGTGAGATTATAAGTTTTTGCTAGGCACTGGGTGAACATGGTAGCCAGCAAGTGATACCACAGAAAAATGGGAGGAAAGCCTCGGAGGGGTAGAGCAGTTCATGAACCTTTACATGCAGATACAGATATGAAAAAACTCATGGCAGCTTAGACCCCTCTATGAACCAGGGGAAAAAACTTCTGAGGGAGAGCTGCATTTTAAGAGGTTTGGATGGGAGACACTGTTCAGAGGGGCTGGCAGGAGGCAGTTGTGTCTGAGCAGGGACATCCCTCTCATGGAAGTTTGCCTATGTCTGTGTGAGCCTGTCCTCACGTGCTCAACAATTTTTCTCAGTTCCCTCAACTGTCATCAATACTTATCATTCATTGTCTGACACCTTTATTGCTATTTATTCATTAACATGTAACTTCCTACTACCCCATTCCCTCCTCACAGGCTTTTTTTGTGTAATTCCTCTCTCGATAACTCTTCTCCAACCATGCATTCACCCCTTCCCCCTTCAGTTTCTTTTTCGCTTCCCACCATGTGAATATCAGTGAATTCCCAGATGTGCATTTCTTGCCAGACATTGCCCATGGCCCAGCAACTGAATGCGTTTTTCTTACTCACCGTGTCCAAGGTTTTCCCAGCACAACACACAGCCTCTCCCCATAGTGCTCCAAACAAAATATTTAAGTAGTTCTCCACCACAGCACCACCACTGCAAGTAACTGACATGTTCCAAAGAAAAATGCTGTGATTAGAAACATTAACTAAATAACTTTTATTATAAGCTTTTATTTTGTGTTTTGTGAAATGATCTATCTAAACAAAAAATGAGCACATCCATAGTCAGATAAAATGATTAGCAGTGTGCTCCAGGCGAATTTGGGGCACAATTATGCTTTTAAAGATTGTATAAATTCTCTTTAAATGTGCCTATTTTTAAACACACATGAACATGAAAAATGTTTTAGGAGCAATATTACGGTTAGAAAATCCAGTACTGAAGATGATAGGCCAAAAAAAGAGCTGTCCGTGCCACTTGATTTACATCCCTTTGTTCTGCATGCATGCTCACATGCTAATTGGTAAACAGGATCCTGCCTTATCAGGTGCAGGAGACAGCAGCTGCTGTCCAGAAAGATCAGGATGATGAGAATCCTGTTTCACCTGCTGAAGAAGCTTTTGGTGACAATCCTGGCTCAAAACTCAGACTTTTTTAGATGAGACTAGATGGCAGCCACAGGGCTGGGACCCAGTTAATTTTCAGGGAGAAAAATCGTGGAGGTACAACATTGTTGGAGAAAAAGGATAATCTTCTGAGGATTAAGATGATGAAAGCTGTCCAGAAGAGCTGGGGACTATCCCTGCTTCTGCCACAGAATTCTTCTGTGATGCCAGGCACAAAGCTTAAAATTTTTCATAGATGAGCAGCACCTCAGTATGGCTCCTTCTGAGGCCTCGTTTTCAGAACTGCTGCAATCAAAATCCATGGGAGGTCTGCTCTGAGAAATAAGGTCCCAGCTGCCTTTTAACTATTCTGTCCAGAATATGCCAACCTTCTATCTCATAGAGACATTCTATTTTCTGATGCTATGAGGCACACATATAATTGTGGTAAGAACCATAAAAGTACCTCCTAAGCCTGTCTTCAGGTATTCTGAAGAAACTGTTGATACCAAAAAATGAGACTGGAGGATTCAAAGCTCTAGAGAGGGACACAATCAGAGAGATTCAGATTTGTCTGCCCCAAAAACCAGACATATAGTATCACTTTCCCATTTCCAATGCATTAAATTGAAGAACTCGTGGGTATCACCTAAAGTCCATGTGAAATATGTGCCCTTTTGTTGCTGAACACCAGAGAGGGCATCCTAGGACAACCAAACCAATCATTGCCTAGGCACAGGTCTTATTTTCACAGTCTTTTCCTCAGCTTTTCAGCAGAATCCCAATTTCTTCCCCTGCTTCTGGCCTTTCTTTTTCTTGCCCAGACTGGCTCCCATATTTACTTACCCTAGTCTGACTCTTGTTTCCCAGCTTCTTCTCCAAACTCAGTATTTTGTCCTCATCAGCTCCGTTGGGCCGTTTCTTCTACAAGCAACTCATTTCTCCTCTCCTGACTCCTCCTCACGTCCATACCTCTTCTTCGTGCCCTCTCAATTCCTAGGTTCATCTTTCTTGAATGTGTGCACATGTACAGGCCCACTACCACTAAACCTCCCATTTGGCCCAGATCCCTTCCCCACTACCTTTTTTTTTTTTTTGATCTCACAGAACATCCTTCCCAACCCTCCCTCCAACCTCCATTCCTAAATTGTCTTGGGCCACTTCAGGCCTCCTCCTGCCTTCCGTACCTGGCTGGTATTGTCTGCACCTCCATACTGCACGGCCGCTTAGAGGACGGGGAAGAGAGGCATCCTGCACCGAGCCCTGGGGCCTGGCAAGCCTCAGCCTGAAGGAAACAGGAGCGAGCACCGAAGAACCATCACTCCTCCTGGTGCTCGAGGCTGGAACAAGTTCAGCTCTTCCCTGAAGGCGGCACATGAGCAGTCCGGTCACGCGCAGCAGCGGCAGCAGGAGCACGACGAGGCAGCCAGCGGAGCACACCCGGGCACCTCCAGCAGCTCTGGTGGGAACCAAATCTCCAGGAATTTTAGCAGTACTTCGCACATTTGGACCCGCCTACCTAAGAAAGCGAGGCAAGTGTGAGGATTTGGGGTCCACTCTGCCTATGCTGCCTGTGTCTAAGCATACCCATGCCATGTGTGCCAGGGGCAGTGCATGACTGACTGCACGGAGACGGCACCGTCTGTGCTCCCACCCTTCGGCCACAGCTTCCCAAGCTCTGACTGTCCCTGACTCGAGCGCGGCGGTCTGAAACCGGTAGCAGGTGCTGCCCCTTCTTAAACTTCTCCGCGGGAAACTTGGGAAGGGCTGGCGTTGCCGCTCCATTAGGCTGCGCCTGCTTACTGGCAGTCGTGGGGCAGAAATCAAACTTTGCCTGAAACAATTGAAAATTTAAGGGTGCCAGGAGTCATTTCCACTAGAGTCTCTCTCCCTCCTGCCGGCGCCGCGGAGCGCCAGTACTTAACTGAGCGCGGCCCCTGCCGGCACCGCGCGGCAGCCGGACCGCTCGCTCTGCCGAGCCTCCTGTCGCTTACTGCTGTGAGCTCGGGCTCAGCGCACAGGTCGGGGACTGCAAATCCAAGTGTCACTGGCACAGGAATGATTATTACCAGATGCTAATTGCTCGTTAATGTATGCTAATCACTGCTGCATGCCAGCGCGCTCAGAGCACCGAGTGCCAGGCAGAAGGCACTCGGCTGAAGCGAAGCGGCCCCTCGCAGCCTCAGCCCCGCGCCGAGAGCCGCCACCGCGCCCCCACGGCTGCGCTGTGTGAGCATAGCGCTCTCCTCCGCGGCCGCCATCCCGCTCCCGAGGCGAGGAGTGGCCCCTGGGGATTCCCGCCTCCCCCGGGCTCCAGGCTTTGCCCCGCGGAGGTTTCCTTCAGCCGGGAGACAAGCGTCTCCGGCTCCCCCCGCGCCAGGGCAGGCACCGCCGCTCACCCGCCGCAGAGGACCCAGCAGGTGCCGCCCCCGGCTGGAGAGGCGATGATGTTTTGTGCGGGGACGGGAACACGACACACACGTTCTAAACTTTAAAACCCGCTGCCTGAACGTGTCTCCCGCGCTGGGCCCGGGAGCGGGTCCGCTCAATAGCCGCTGCCCCGGCCGGGAGAGGCGCCCGCGGGCTGAGGGGAGCCGCACACAGGGCTCGCCCTGCTCTCCTGGGGAAAGGGCGCCGGCGGCCCTCTCGCCCCCGCCTGCCGCCACCNGCTCCCCCGCCGCAGAGGACCCAGCAGGTGCCGCCCCCGGCTGGAGAGGCGATGATGTTTTGTGCGGGGACGGGAACACGACACACACGTTCTAAACTTTAAAACCCGCTGCCTGAACGTGTCTCCCGCGCTGGGCCCGGGAGCGGGTCCGCTCAATAGCCGCTGCCCCGGCCGGGAGAGGCGCCCGCGGGCTGAGGGGAGCCGCACACAGGGCTCGCCCTGCTCTCCTGGGGAAAGGGCGCCGGCGGCCCTCTCGCCCCCGCCTGCCGCCACC